>CAMAPF010001087.1:0-267346 GCA_945859915.1 Cuscuta epithymum
ACTCTCTTGCGATCCACATAAGCCTAAAATGAAAAATAGAAAAGTGTTTCAATCAGGCATTGGAATAGAGATGGCCAAGACTTATTTTATGTTCTTACTACTCGTGTTTTATAAACCTTTTTCCTGCAATTTGTTTTCATGCTCGTGCTCTTCATCCCAAAGCTGCCTAAGAAATGTCCTGCTACTAAGTTTTATACCAAAATGAAGGGGGAAGCCTAGCATTAGTTGAGCAGGAGGAGGTTCAGTGTCAACCATTTGAAACTTAAAACAACTTCCCTGTGTTAAGAGCTTCGATTAGTAAAAAAATATAAACAATGTAGATAAAAGGGATAAATTTGAGATAGATGACTGACCATAATAACGTAAAGGTTTCAGATAAATGGCTAACCATGAGGAAGAGTTAGTTAATGCGACAATTGGAATACTCGTTACTTGGTGTGTAACTATGATTGCCATATATTGGGATGTTGATGGAGGATGGCATGTTTGATGACTCTGATAATAGTGATCTTGAAATTCATCAAGAATCTGAGGAAGTTAAAATTGTGGTTAGAGAAGTCATGACAAATAGAGTGATATGTCGAGATATGATTCGTATTGAGTCCAGAGGCTTTTTATGAGTTCTGTGAGCTCTTGGGAAAACATGGGGGTTTGCGATCCAACTCGATGGGTTAATGTTGAAGAACAGGTTGCTATGTTTTTATACACCGTGGGACATGCTGCTACAAATTGGCAGATACAAAAACTTTTTGGTAGTGTCTGGAGAAGTTATCAGTCGTCATTTTCACAATATGTTATGAACTGTCATAGAACTAGAAGATAATTTATTAGACAACCAAATGGATTGTCGACACCAGCGGAGATCCGGAATGATCCAAAGTTCTACCCCTACTTCAAAGGTGAAGACAATTAACTTTTTACATTTAAATAGTTTATATTTTAATTCAGAATATGTATTTATTTTAAACTATTTCAAGAATAAATAACTATTATTAGGATTGCGTGGGAGCAATTGATGGAACTCATGTGCGAGTTAAAGTCCCTGCTGAAGATGCCTCCTAGGTATCGGTGGAAGAAAAGATTATACCACACAAAAATGTTTTAGCAGCATGCACCTTTGACTTAAAATTTACATATGTCGTAGCTGGCAGGGAAGGAACGGCATCTGACTCCGAATTTTAAAAAGTTCGTTGAAGCGATCATGTCCATTAAAATTTCCACGAGGTACTTTGTATAACTCAAAATTGTAATATTATGTAAACCATGAACGTTTTAAGTAAACACTTAATTCATAGATTTTTTTTTCATAGGTAAGTTCTATCTTGGTGATGCTGGTTTTGGCGTGATGGGTGGCTTGATTCCACCGTATAGAGGGGAGAGATACCATTTGAAAGAGTATTCACGTAACCCACCGAAGACTATGCGTGAGCTATTTAATTTGCGACACTCAACGCTCAGAAATGCTATTGAGAGAGCATTTGGGGTCTTAAAAAAGAGATTTCCGATTATGGCTAGCGCAGATGAACCAAATTTTGATGTTAGGACGCACACACGGATCATATTAGCGTGCTGTATTTTACATAATTTTCTTATGGGCGTCGATCCCGATGAAGTTATACTCAGAGAAGTGGATGAAGAACTTGCCAACAGAACTGATGCTGAACATGAAAACCAAGCAGATGATGTTAATGAAGAAGATGACGTTGCAAGGGGACAAGTTGTTAGGGATCGTATCGGAAATGCGATGTGGCGGGATTACACCACTTAGGTGTTTGTGAATTGTATTAAATTTGTTAGACTTATTTGATCTCTAGAATACATTAGTTATTAAAACTCCGAATTTGTTTTTCAGTTTATTTGTTTGCCCATGGCTCTTGTATGAATTGCCTCCTTGTTCTACAACACAAGATTAAAACAGTTTATATTAATATTGAATTATTATCAATGTAACCTTGTTTTAGTTTGTTGTGTTGTTTACTGACTTTATTTGTTTATAAATAGAGACAGTGTAATGCCTCCAAAAAGAATCCGCACCGAAGGAGTTGATGCTACTTCAACTGATGAAAGAACCAATTGGGCACGTGATATGGATGAATTCCTACTCGATTCTCATCTTAATCAAACTTGTTTAGGGAATCGCCCTAATGGTACTTTCAGTGCTCATGCTTATAATCAGATTTTGAATGGATTGGAAGAAAAATTTCCAAACATCACTTGGAATAAAGATAAGTTCAAGAATGGAGTCAAGACTCTAAAGAAGACATGGCAAAAGGCATATGATTTATTTAAAAATGCATCTCAAAGTGGTTGGGGCTATAATGAGAATACTCACACATGGGAGGTTGAGCCACAAGTTTGGAATGAATTTGTTCAGGTAAATGTTTAGATTGTGACAAAGGTTTTAATATTTTATGCATCATGCATTATAGTTCTTCACATTTGTATGAAAGGCTCAATGGCAAGGATAGGGCTATTGGAGAAGGTGCTGACACTGCCTCTGAAATCAGAGCAAGAAGAGTTGCATCTACACAACAATATTCTGGCTCAGGTAGTATGATCCATGATATTGACGATATGACAGAGCAGGATGAAATTCAGATTGAAGGTTTTAGCTCCCCTGGTGCTAATGAAACCTCTCCAGCTACTGTTGATGTGGAATCAGGTACTACTCATGCTAACTCAAGTGGTGCTAAACGTGACAAAAAAAAGGGGTAAGTCTAAAGTTTATTACACTAAGGTTTAAAAAACGTGGCAAAAACCTAACTCTCCACCTAGGTTTAATTTATTACACTAAGTTTACTTAAATCTACCTTACCCAAACAGGCCGTTAGTGTAATAAATTAAACCTAGGTTTTAATAAAAATTAGGTGAACCTAAGTGAACCTAGGTACATGTATAAAATGTTGTTTGGATAAAAATTAAGTGAACCTAAGTTAATGTAATATATTGTTGTTTGGATGGATGTGCTCTATCTCACTAATGACATATATACCCTTCATATGTATAAGTGCATGATGTTAATGCTTTTTTTCCAGGTCAAATAATCAATGGTATAAGAAAATAGAAACATAGCTTTTTGTTTTGCAAATACACGTTCCTACGAAGTTCATAAAACTTCAGAGGTTATATGTTTGAAGAATGCACATTAAATGTTTCAACATAAATAAAATTGTTTAAACAATGAAGCTGATATGGGCACCATAATGAGTGGGCTGGTTTTTTTCTTGAAGGATTGATATGCAGGAAGATTACCATACTTTTTGTCAGCTCATTCCTCAAGTAATGATATACAGCTAAGAAAAAGCAGAAGCAGGGTAATAAAAATACAACCCTGTTATAGGTACCCCAATTTGTACCCCAACCTATTTTTGTGGCTCACAAAAGCCCATCTCAATAAATGAATTGTCCCACTTTAATGAGGTGCTTTTGTGAGCCACAAAAATAGGGTGGGGGTACAAATTCGGGTTCCAATTGGGGTACCTTTAGCATTTTTCATAAAAATAAGACCAGACACAACAAGCCATTCAGCCAGCACCTTCTAAGATAGGAGTAGAAGCCACAAATATTCCCCACCAGAGCAAAATCTCACAAACAGAAACAGTCCAAGCCGAACACCCCAAACCACAACTAGCAGAGACATAATCACCTGCCGAAAATGCTCCACACAAGCTTTGACATAACAATAAACTCAATATAAAGACGTGACTTTTGTTCCTACAAAGGTGAATTTAACAAAACTCTTATACTGGTAAGCTCAAACATATAGAATAGATAAAAAAAAAATCTATCATATATTATAAAAATTCTACTATAATTCATTGCAGAAACACATAACATAAAGATGTTCATCAAAGAGTTAAAAAACAAATATGCTTCCTAGCATTTGACAGTTTAACATAATTCGTAAACATGAAAATATCTAATATCCAACCAAAGTGCCACCACATGAGTCTTAACCCGATGTAACATTAACATCAATGAGCTTAGCTTCCATCAACATCAAGAGTAACGTGGTGCTCCGATCACCCCTTGGTGCTCCAGTAAGAATGCAGAACTCCGTCTGATTTCTTGAAAGATACAAAAATGCTGGGAGCCTATACCTAGAATCAAAGTCCATATCGATTAATCTCATCCGCCGGGGTAAGTGGTATGTCATTAATTGAGCGTCCAAGCTTCTCAATACCAGATGATAACATTCCCTCACACTTTTCAAAAAACAACTCCATATCCACTTTAGACTTACCCCCTTTTTTGCCACGTTTAGCACCACTTGAGTTAGCATGAGTAGTACCTGATTCCACATCAACAGTAGCTGGAGAGGTTTCATTAGCACCAGGGGAGCTAAAACCTTCAATCTGAATTTCATCTTGCTCTGTCATATCGTCAATATCATTGATCATACTACCTGAGCCAGAATATTGTTGTGTAGATGCAACTCTTCTTGCTCTGATTTCAGAGGCAGTGTCAGCACCTTCTCTAGTAGCCCTATCCTTGCCATATAGTTCTTCCATCTTCTTATAGTACGGGATAGGCTTATCTTTCCATATATGTGCTTCTAGATGAGCCTGTCATACAAATGTGAAGAACTATAATGCATGATGTATAAAATATTAAAACCTTTATCACAAATCTAAACATTTACCTGAACAAATTCATTCCAAACTTGTGGCTCAACCTCCCATGTGTGAGTATTCTCATTATAGCCCCAACCACTTTGAGATGCATTTTTAAATAAATCATATGCCTTTTGCCATGTCTTCTTTAGAGTCTTGACTCCATTCTTGAACTTATCTTTATTCCAAGTGATGTTTGGAAATTTTTCTTCCAATTCCTTCAAAATCTGATTATAAGCATGAGCACTGAAAGTACCATTAGGGCGATTCCCTAAACAAGTTTGATTAAGATGAGAATCGAGTAGGAATTCATCCATATCACGTGCCCAATTGGTTCTTTCATCAGTTGAAGTAGCATCAACTCCTTCGGTGCGGATTCTTTTTGGAGGCATTACACTGTCTCTATTTATAAACAAATAAAGTCAGTAAACAACACAACAAACTAAAACAAGGTTACATTGATAATAATTCAATATTAATATAAACTGTTTTAATCTTGTGTTGTAGAACAAGGAGGCAATTCATACAAGAGCCATGGGCAAACAAATAAACTGAAAAACAAATTCGGAGTTTTAATAACTAATGTATTCTAGAGATCAAATAAGTCTAACAAATTTAATACAATTCACAAACACCTAAGTGGTGTAATCCCGCCACATCGCATTTCCGATACGATCCCTAACAACTTGTCCCCTTGCAACGTCATCTTCTTCATTAACATCATCTGCTTGGTTTTCATGTTCAGCATCAGTTCTGTTGGCAAGTTCTTCATCCACTTCTCTGAGTATAACTTCATCGGGATCGACGCCCATAAGAAAATTATGTAAAATACAGCACGCTAATATGATCCGTGTGTGCATCCTAACATCAAAATTTGGTTCATCTGCGCTAGCCATAATCGGAAATCTCTTTTTTAAGACCCCAAATGCTCTCTCAATAGCATTTCTGAGCGTTGAGTGTCGCAAATTAAATAGCTCACGCATAGTCTTCGGTGGGTTACGTGAATACTCTTTCAAATGGTATCTCTCCCCTCTATACGGTGGAATCAAGCCACCCATCACGCCAAAACCAGCATCACCAAGATAGAACTTACCTATGAAAAAAAAATCTATGAATTAAGTGTTTACTTAAAACGTTCATGGTTTACATAATATTACAATTTTGAGTTATACAAAGTACCTCGTGGAAATTTTAATGGACATGATCGCTTCAACGAACTTTTTAAAATTCGTGAGTCAGATGCCGTTCCTTCCCTGCCAGCTACGACATATGTAAATTTTAAGTCAAAGGTGCATGCTGCTAAAACATTTTGTGTGGTATAATCTTTTCTTCCACGATACCTAGGAGCATCTTCAGCAGGGACTTTAACTCGCACATGAGTTCCATCAATTGCTCCCACGCAATCCTAATAATAGTTATTTATTCTTGAAATAGTTTAAAATAAATACATATTCTGAATTAAAATATAAACTATTTAAATGTAAAAAGTTAATTGTCTTCACCTTGAAGTAGGGGTAGAACTTTGGATCATTCCGGATCTCCGCTGGTGTCGACAATCCATTTGGTTGTCTAATAAATTTATCTTCTAGTTCTATGACAGTTCATAACATATTGTGAAAATGACGACTGATAACTTCTCCAGACCTACCAAAAAGTTTTTGTATCTGCCAATTTGTAGCAGCATGTCCCACGGTGTATAAAAACATAGCAACCTGTTCTTCAACATTAACCCATCGAGTTGATCGCAAACCCCCATGTTTTCCCAAGAGCTCACAGAACTCATAAAAAGCCTCTGGACTCATACGAATCATATCTCGACATATCACTCTATTTGTCATGACTTCTCTAACCACAATTTTAACTTCCTCAGATTCTTGATGAATTTCAAGATCACTATTATCAGAGTCATCAAACATGCCATCCTCCATCAACATCCAATATGTGGCAATCATAGTTACAAACCAAGTAACGAGTATTCCAATTGTCGCATTAACTAACTCTTCCTCATGGTTAGCCATTTATCTGAAACCTTTACGTTATTATGGTCAGTCATCTATCTCAAATTTATCCCTTTTATCTACATTGTTTATATTTTTTTACTAATCGAAGCTCTTAACACAGGGAAGATGTTTTAAGTTTCAAATGTTGACACTGAACCTCCTCCTGCTCAACTAATGCTAGCTTCCCCCTTCATTTTGGTATAAAACTTAGTAGCAGGACATTTCTTAGGCAGCTTTGGGATGAAGAGCACGAGCATGAAAACAAATTGCAGAAAAAGGTTTATAAAACACCAGAGTAGTAAGAACATAAAATAAGTCTTGGCCATCTCTATTCAATGCCTGATTGAAACACTTTTCTATTTTCATTTTAGGCTTATGTGGATCGCAAGAGAGTATATAGCAAATTAAATGCTTTAAATTTCTAAACAAATGAAAAGAATAGGGCTGCCATGAAAAAAGGAAGAAGGTTACTCAATAAATATGGTAATAACTTAGTAAAGTAGCTAGAATAAAACTGTTAGTAAGCCATCATGTTTTTTTAATCGTAGGAATCATGATATCATGTCTACTGCTCAACTTTAGTGAAGCCTATTCCTATTTCCAGAATTTGATTTCTATTACAAGTAAAGATATTTTAGATCAAAACTATGTTGATACATTAAAAACTATGTTTTCAATTAAGATGTTGGGTTAAAATTTAACATATATTATCAATAAGTCTTACCTAGACATTTTAACAAACACCTAGTATCATCACATATGCATTTGTATATAAGGCACACATATATAAATATATAATCTCAATCAAGTAAATCAACAAGATTGCAACAAGTTCATTTGTAAACCCTACGTAAATCAAGATATTATAGCAAGTATGTATCCCAGTCAAGTAAATCAACAATATTAATGTAAGTCCATATATATATTTAATTCAAGTAGCACAACCCATGAAAAGAGATAGAAAAATACCCTGTGATTAACGAAAGAGTAAAAGGAGGAAGGAAGAAGAATAGAGCAGAAGAAGAAAAGAGGAGGAGAAGAGAAGAGGAGAATAGGGGAAGAGAATACCTGATGTTGCAATGAAGCTCCAATCGATAGAGAGGCTGATGGCGGGATGAAGTTGGCGGCAGAATGAAGGTAGGAGAAAAGAACGTGTTGATACTGGAGGGAACGTGTAAATAATGGGAAGGTTGGAAAGGGTTATAATGGGAGTGGACGGGAAAAAAATAGTTTATGCGAGAACATCACTCAGCAAACCCCCCAAATCGGAGGTTTACGTATTTGGGGTTCTTCCGGGTTTTGAGAGGTTAAGTGAGGTGAACTCAAATTTATCAATAACCTAGGTTTTAGTTGTAAAAATGTAAACAAACAAGGTTAATTAAAAATTAAACCTCTAATAACTTAGGTTAACTCCCATCCAAACATATCATAAGAGTTGTGCTTCGTGTACTCCAAAATGGGGTACCCCATTTTTACCCCATCCATTATGTGGTTCAAATGAGACCACCATTTAAATGAGGGGAAAACTGTCAAATAGGTCCTCGAACTTTCATAAAAAAGTCAAGTAAGTCCTTCTATAGGAGACTTTGTCCGGTCATCGCGATTTGGGGCGGTTCCCGGTGGAATTTTTTGATGAAATTTTTTGAGCATCTTATTCATCAAGCCTAGTTTACTCATACCAAATTTTAGCTAAAAATTTAATCGGGAACGCATTCAAATTAATTCGAGAACGCAAAAATGCGCAGTTATCTTCAAGAATTAATTTAAATGTGTTCCCGATTGAATTTTTAGCTGAAATTTGGTATAAGTAAACTAGACTTGATGAATAAGATGCTCAAAAATTTTCATCACAAAATTCTACCGGGAACTTCCCCAAATCGCGACGTCCGGACAAAACCTCCTATAGAAGGACTTAATTGACCTTTTTATGAAAGTTCGAGGACCTATTTGACAGTTTTCCCTTTAAATGAGTTGCCCCATTTGAGCCACACATTAGGGAGGGATAAAAATGGGGTACCTATAGTATTTTAGAAAATCTAAACAGTTCATGTTATATGAGAGTTTGAGGTGGGTTTTGATAGGTGTTGTTTTTGTTATCTATGCCAGAAACGGATAAATGTGCACTTATCACATAAAAAATGACAAAAATAATACAATGGACTTTTCAATTGACAAAAAATGGGACTAACCCAAAAAATGACAAAAATGGGACTACCGACCAAAGAGGAGCGCTTCACTCCCGTCAAAGGACTATGCGCAATTGGAGATCCTTGAAATCGGAGATCTACGCAACTGGAGCTCAAGAGAGAGTTGTTGCCCCTGCCAGTTCAGACTTGAATACTTGATAGATTATTGAATACTTAATGTCTGAATTAGTGAATAGAGAATCAGGCAGTCAGCATCTTATTTCGGCCAAACCGCCAAAGCAGAGAACTGAGAGAATCAAGCGGTGAAGCGGCACTGTGAGGTACTGAGGCGGACACGAGAAATTGGAGAACCAGGCGCCAGGCGGTGACGCCGGTGAGGTACTGAGGCGGACAGATTTCTTCCCAAGCGGCAAAGAAAAAAAGTTCGTTGCGGCACTTTGGAAGAAGATACCAACGTTGATGTGCTTCTGGCTTCTGCTATGTTGACTTTTATTACTCCTCAGAGCATCTCTAATGCACCTGCTTTTAACAGTAAAAAAATCCAGCCACGTAATGGCATACGAAAGTTTGGCAATTTTTTGCGCTTCAATGCTTTCTTTATTCGGTAGAGTGATGCTGACCTGTCAAAATTAAATGTCAACACTTTGAGACCCACTTTCTCGTTCTTAAAAGCCAGTTATAAAGGCTGAGTGACTGAGTCAGCAAATCAAGCCCCGTAAAATTTATCCAAATCGTAAAATGGGCGCATTAAAATATTCTGTAAAATTTTTATGGCTCCAATCTCCTGAAAATATTCCGCCAAATACATTTGCTAGAGAAGCACACGTTATATACTGATCCAATCTCATATTTAATCATCTGCGGCCGTACTCTCTAGACGTCGCACACCGCCTTGTGTAGATTAGCAAAGCTTTTTACCGTATCCATTTTTGCCCTAGCTCCCTAATCTTGATCGATCTTATACCCCAATCCCAGGAGTCCCACAATCATAATTAAAATGAGTTTTCTATCTTTGTGGCTGGATTGACCAGGTATTTGGAGATGATTTCTGAACTTTTTCTTTATTGGTATTCCTTTTTGAAGAGTGTTTGTCTCGGTAATACAAGATGAATTAATCTTCCAATATTGATCACTCTTTTTCTATATCGATTTTTTTATTGATTCAATTAAGCATAAAGGATCTCATCGAAATTGCGCTGGAACTGTATCCGTCTGAGATCGTACCTACCAGGCAGTTTATCTGGAAAACTGCTATTGCGAGACTGGGACCAAGCACTATTGATTTTCTGGTAATATATACTTCATATATGAAGTCGGTGCTTTGCACAAAGTTCTCTTTTAACATTCTATATTTAATTGACTTGATTTCTCTATTTAAATTAGAACCGAATCAACTATGTTCAGTTAATTCCGTATTTGTGGACATTTTGCAGATAGCAGGTATGTAATCTCTTTTGTGATTGGTTAGCAGACTGATTCTACAATTGTTTATCTAAGGTTAATTATCGCACTGTAATAGATAGTATTGGAGAGAAATATAGCTTCATATTTGATTTATAACTTTTTTAGATTTAACCGTTAATTGGTTGAGTGATGGCTAGAAGAGTGATATCCCAGTCATTTACATAAAAGGTATAAACAAATTTCAACCAACAAAACCATACTCCACATTAGTTTTCCAATTTAATTTTTATATAAAATGTAATGATATAATACTCAGCATATCTATCTATATATAAAAGTAAAAGAGATCTTCTAGGAGAAGTTGGCGCCAAAAAAGTTCTAGGGAAGAATGATAGACGTAAACACAACAGACCTATACAACAGTTGCAATCATTCAGCATACTTCCGTAAAATAAAAATAAAATAATAATATTAATAGCTAGATGTCCAGCCAGCCGGCAGAATTAAATAGTAAGCTGCACTTCGGAGTTCGGACTTCGGCTATATATATGTCTGCTGTGGGATTTCTTACTTGCTATAATATGGACTACCGAAAATGATGATGCTCTTTGATCTAGAATTTCTTTTAAAATGCACAAGGACTTATTTTTTCTAGATCAATTGGATCGTGTAGCCGTGTAGGAGCATATTAAACCGACACAGGATATAATGGATTCACATTTTTCAATGTTTTTGACATGTGAATCAGGCTATATAAATAATAAAGTAGTCTAGATAATATTTGAATCTGGATAATTATTTTCATATGTTATGTTCATATGATTAAAGGGGATATTGAAAAAGTAGAAAGATTAGAGAATGAAGCTCTTAGAGTACAATAATGCATGACTACGAGCATTATATTGGAGAGATATTAGGCTGAAACACCTTGAATTGACAACCTTAAACATATAAAATAAAAGGAAAAATGGTCAAATAGACCTTCGAACTTACATAAAAAAGTTAAATAAGCCCTTATATAAGAGGTTCTGTCCGGCCGTCGCCATTTGAGGCGGTTCCCCGTAGAATTTTTTGATAAATTTTTTTGAGCATTTTATTAAAATTTCTTATGAGTAAACTAGATTTAAATAAAATAAGTAAACTAGCTGAAATTTGAATGCACAGTTAAAAGCGTAGTTATCTTCAAGAATTCATTTGAATGTCTTCCCGATTGAATTGTTAGATTAAATTTGGTATGAGCAAATTAGACTTGTAATATGGTGCTCAAAAAATTTCATCAAAAAATTTCACCAGGAACTGCCCAAAATGGCGACGGCCGAACAAAGCCTCCTATATAAAGGCTTATTTGACCTTTTTATGTAAGTTTGAGATTCTATTTCACCCTTTTCCCAAAATAAAATAATATAGAATGAAATGAAATAAAATAAAATAAATCCCTTTCATATATTAAAATAATACAATGCTAATTCCTACACACAAATTCAGTAATTTAGGCATTTTTAAAAAAGAAACTCATACCGAGCTATCTATTACTCCGTAAGTTTTAATGTAATTTATTCCTGCACAAGTTTAGACCCGCGTTTGTCAGTAATATGAAGTATAATTTCGAAATGTTTGATTGTTTAAAAGATCAAATTGCATATAGAATGAAATGAGTAATGTATATGAGTATATCTTTTGTTATATACGGAGTATGAGTTTGTAAATACAATCAGGCCTATATTTCTAACTACACAAATAAATATTCCAATTCTTAAAAAGTTTAATTTTAGCTCAGGGCTGTCTCTAGCACTTTGGCTCTAGAGAAAAAGACCAACGAGATCAAATAGTACTTAAAATTAATAATGGAATTAAAATGAAGTAATTAGAAAATTATAAAATCATTTTTTACTACATGTAAAAGGTAATATTTGACTTAAAAGTGATATAAAGTATGTGAAAATATAAATTCTTCTAAGAAATTAATGAAATTATAAAAGTACTACCTAATAATCTATTATTCTAGCCTTTTGAAGTGCAAACTTTGTAACTACATCACTACACTCAAGAGTAGATAACACCAGAGGCATAGTTAGGGGAGGATCAGCCCTCACCTAACCCAAAATTTTAAAATGTCTATATTTTTAGTGTAAAAATTCCGTGTCTATACGTGTATACGTACATTATTACTAATTTCCTATTGGACCATCCGGCCAGCGGGCCAGGTTCCCATGTCATGTGTTTATCTTACGGAGTATTTGATTTTATTCGTTTATTTATTTTTTGAAAAGGATTTTATTCATTTATTGTTTTGTTGCTTTGACTTTTGACTTTTGTTAATTAATATACTCCGTATTACGGTAAAACAGGAGTAGTATTTTTTTTTAAAAGTAATGCCTCCATTGAAGGTGGTGCCCAAGGCCATTGCCTAGGTGCCTGTCCCCTATGGTTGGCCATGTTTTAGCTTATTATCATCTATACATATTATTTGAAAATTTCCCTACCATTTTTTGATATTATTCTTTTGATTATTGTGTAATAATACAAATATGCTCTTTATTTGTTTTTTTCATTATTTTAATAATTCATGTCTATATACTATCATGCATGTCATGACTATATATGTCATGAAATTTTTTTTGTCCCGTGCATCGCACGGGTGTAATACTAGTTAAGTATAAAAGACTTTTAAGAGGATAAAAGGAAAAAGTGTATCTGAGACAATTCAGCAGCACACAAATCTGCTTTGCAATTGCAGACATCAACAAATTTAAGCCTACACTGCATGTACTAACTTATATTGTTGCTTCCTCAGTTTTCCAGACCACATCCTCCAACCCCGTCGCGAGGTTCTTAGAGAACTTTTGAAATTCCAAGGTATCCCCTCCAGCCTTCTGAAGCTCTACTATGATTTTAGTATATGCATCCACTATACTCATTGTTTCTTACATTGTTGATCACTTTCTCAAATTATACCAGCTTCGTATTCTAAGTTTTGAAATAATCCACAATTTAGCAGAACAAATGTAGTGGTATATTTTTATCTTCTTCTTTCTAGATAATTGTTATCCTCATGTGTCATACTCTTATCTCTAATAAAAACTCTCTTTTTCAAGGAGTGGTGGTGATCCATAGGAAGTGTTACAATACCAACAAATGGATTCACAGGAAAATGTTAATCTTTCAGCTCTAGGGCTGAGGCTGTGAGGATTGTGGGGCTAGGGCTGAGGCGACAGGCTGGGATAGGGGATGCGTGCTGGAGAGGGTGCTTGTGGCTACGGAGGGGGCAGGGGTGTGGCGGTTGTGGGTTGGGCGGCAGTTACTGGATGGCGTGGCTGTGGTCAGAGGTGGTGGTGCGATGAAAGGGTGTCAAACGGCTAGATCCGGGTGGTGACGGGTTTGGAAGGTGCTGGGACCTGAGGAGGGGGCTGGGACGGTGTCCAGTGGTGGCCGGAGGTCTTGGTCGACGGTGGTGGCGGTCGATGGTGGAGGGATGCTGGTCACCGGAGGTGGTGGTCGGGGCAGTAGTCCCTATAAGACCAGATAATCTGGGTGAATCAAGTAAATGTAACTGGTTGAATCGGGTAAATGCAACTGATTAATCGAGTAAATATAATTAATCGGGCCATTTAACTGTAATTAATGAGCTTGAGTAACTATAACTGGTTGAATCGAATAACTGTAACTGGTCGGACGAGTAACTGTAGCTGGATAGATGAAGTAACTATAAATGACCAGATTATGTAACTGTAACTAGTCAGGTCAACTGTAAGTGGTCGGATCGAGTAACTATAACTGGTTGAGTAATTGTAATTAATTGAATCAGGTAACTCTAACTCTAGGCTGGAATGAGGGCATAAATGTCCTATTAGTCTTTTTGTGAAAAATTTAAATATGATCCTATTTTTAATTTTATTTTAGTACAAAAGCCCCCTTTTCATATTCCTCCTTCTCGTGATTTCCTGAAGGTGCGGAAACCGGAAAAGTATCGGTATATAAACGCATCGTGCGAGATCAAAAAATATTCGTCTTACAAAACCGGAATAATAGTCTCGCTCTAATACGCTTTGCTTGTTTCCTGCGGAAAGAAACACCATAATGGAGGGTTTCACATCCTTTTTTAATCCTGAATCTCCGAACCGTTGGAGCTACGATTCTCTCAAGAACTTCCGCCAGATCTCTCCCATCGTTCAAAATCACCTCAAGCAGGTTTGTGTAATTTCTTACCTGTTTCTAGTAGTTAGAAACTTTTTGGTAAGTATTTATGGATATCATACCCTAACTCATGGATCTCCAACAGTTCGTTTATTCCTGTTGATTTTTTTGTTTATCGATCGTAGTTATTTAATTTCAAATGATTAACGTTGTCGACTCCCGTTTTGTGCGATTTACAATGGATTGGTACCTCTGAATTTCTTTTGAGTTTTCAACGATCCAAGGAAACTGAATTAGATAAGTACCGAAATGTGAGGTGTAGACGAGTTACAAACCATAGAAAGATGCAATTCGATTGATTGGTAATGCATACGTGATCATTGATGGGTTGTTGTGCTTCATATGATTTTCGAGTTCTAATGGCGTCTTGATCGAGGAAATTAAACAAGGGCAACCGAATGTTTCAGTCAATTTACTTTGTGCAATTAGCTTCTTAAAAGCTGAAGATTTTTTGGTTTGTATTTCAAACTCTCCACATATATATTTTTCAGAAATTTGCACTCTTCCAACATGTAACTGATGTGGTCAAATAGAAATTCAATGTGTTTATTGTGATGGAATGATAAAATAAGAATTCTAAGAAAATCTTCAGCTTTTTAAAACCTTGTATTGAAGATGAGAAATTCATTATACAACAATTCATTATGTTAATAAACTTTAGAGACATTTCTGATGAGATTTATTTCCCAATGGCAGGTTTATCTTGCACTATGCTGTGCTTTGTTAGCATCTGCAGCTGGTGCTTATCTTCACGTACTCTGGAATATTGGTGGTATCTTAACTACTATAGGATGCATTGGAAGCATTGCTTGGATGCTCTCTTGTCCTCCTTATGAAGAGGTATTTGAGTTAGTTCCTCCCTCTCAGAGCAGTTATGTGTCCTGTTCGGATTTTTTCCTTGACCCGCTAATTATTTATTTCTCTTGGTATTTCTGGTAAGCAGCAAAAAAGGGTTGCACTTCTGATGGCAGCGGCACTTTTTGAAGGAGCCTCAATCGGTCCTCTGATTGGGGTTGCCATTGACTTTGATTCCAGGTTTGGCTGGCAATCCTTTTCTCTGTCTGGTTGAATGTGTAGCTATTCAGTCACCTGGACTGACCCCGACCCCTCCTTTTCTCTTTAAACCGTGGATCACCTTGACCAATTCAATGTATGTCAAGACTTTAAGAACATAAGTAAGGGATAAATAGTATTGTGTCAAAAAATTCTATATCTTCAGTCTGGATCATTTGTATTGTATATATTTATCATATTAGTTTCATAATGGTACTGGACTTGAACTATGAGAAATAAGATACTACGTAATAAAACGAAAATGCGATGTGAAAATGACACAAATGACTATGTCCTGAATGATGACCTTTGCTTCAAGCTGCCCTCCCTATGGAGGCAGATAATTGTGGAATATTGTGATTATGACCAATTTTCCCCCCTTTGGTTTCAAGTGGAAGTTAAGGTGAGGGGGGAAAGAATCCTCAGTTACCTGCCAACGCAATCTCTCCAATTTGGAGAGAGAACAAACTAGGATTGCATATTATTTTCTTTTAATCTCGTATTTTACATCATTGTGAAAAAGCAAAGAAAATTACGGAAGAAAAGTAAAGGTTCTTGTCCTTGGCTTATTTCCTTACACTTTTCTCGGTTTCTCCCCACAAAAACTATCCAAATATTGCCTTGATGTAGAACCAGTTTTTAACTTGAGATAGGGTAACTGATCACTGATGATTGTCAAGTTTTCTGTTCTTCCTTCAGCATCCTTGTTAGTGCAATTGTTGGTTGTGCTTTGGCATTTGGGTGTTTCTCGGCAGCTGCCATGGTGGCAAGGCGAAGAGAGTACTTGTACCTTGGGGGGTTGCTTTCATCTGGTCTTTCACTCCTTTTCTGGATGCAGTTCGCCACCTCCATCTTTGGTGGTTCTATAGTCCTTTTCAAGTTCGAGGTTTTTTTTACTTCTATACTCACCCCAGTCACCCATCATTAAACAGAATTGCACTGTAGTTTTGTAAGGAACTCTAACTTTTAATCAACATTGCTTTGCAGTTGTATTTTGGGCTTTTGATTTTCATTGGATACATAGTGGTTGATACCCAGGCTATAATCGAGAAGGCACACTATGGTGATCTGGATTATGTGAAGCACGCACTCACTCTATTCACAGACTTTGTGGCTGTATTTGTCCGGATTCTTATCATCATGGTAAGCCAAGATGTTCAATTTTTTTACTTAATAACAAAAGAAAGTACTGGGTCCATTGCTGTGAAGATCACAGAGATTTTGTTGTAATCACTATTACTTGGGTAGTTAGGACTTAGGTTGTGCGTGGTTAGGCATGTTGAGAGTAGATAGAGGTTTGCTGGTTGTTCGATTAGGCAGGTTAAGAGTAGATAGAGGTTTGCTGGTTGTTCAATTAGGCAGGTTAGGAAAAATTACTTGGATACTCTCTCTCTAGGAGGTTATGTTGAAGTGTTTAACATGTTCAGATATCGTTAAAAGATGTAGACATAATAGGAAAAGACGGATAGGCCCTTTCTTAGTAATGTGAATAGCCTTCGTTATATACTACGTATTTGCTAGATACCTTAAGAATATTGCAATCTGTACTATAGCAACGGAGTGTGGAAGATTGAATTTGAGTAATTAGAAAGAAATGAAGTTTTGAAAAAATGCGCCAAGTCTTCAAGAACAGAGTGTATAGCATATATAGTATTTGTCCATCCTATAATGTTTTTTTTTTTTTCATTTTTAATTTCAGGCATTTCTAGGAATTTCTCACATACGAATATACCATATATGGTCAAATGTTTATGTAGCTCAAAATCATTCAAACTTTGCAGATCACAAGTATCAAAACACAATTTACTTTTGCTTTAGTTTGTATTCCCAAACTTATAAAAGGGGTGGGTGAAATACAGGCAGGGAGAGCGTAAAATAGGGGGAAAACAAACATGCTAAGAGCAGCTAAGTAAACTAGGCTTAAACCTTTTTTTTGCAGTTGAGGAATGCATCTGAAAAGGAAGAGGAGAAGAAGAGGAAGAGAAGAAACTGAGGTATTGGTGAAATCATGGTGGTTGTGCATAAACTTGGCTCGGTAATCCAACTTTGCTTCCCAATGTTATGGAGTCTTGTATCTAAAATGGATTTAGCTGTTGGGGCACTTATACTGTTGAATGGCGTACCTATGATGATGATGGTTGGTTTACAAATTTCAATGTTCCTTTTAAATTTGGAAACTTGACTTTGATTTAATTGGTTCTGTATGTACTACCTCTCGGCCTCTCGGGCCTTGAGGTCTTGTTAAAACTTCTAAACCTTTTTCAAGCGGTTTGATTTCCTGCTATGGAAAACCACGATATAACATTCCAAGTCCTCAATGATTCGTTTTCTATTTTCTTTGTGCGTAGTTGTTTTAGAAACTAACTTTTTTGTTGGCATTTAAAAAAAATCAACATGACTACCATAAATAACATTATTTTAGCTCATTATATAATGTTATACGGGCGGATCATGTGAGAATTGTATCTTCGTTTTTTTTAAGAGGAAAAATTTAATTGACATTAATCAAATCAAAGGTTAGAATGCCAACAATATACGAAGGAGGATTATACAACCAAATTTGACAATCAGACATAGAACAAGCTATTCTATTCAAGCTGATCTTTTAACAAAAGAGAAATCAATATTATAAAAGCTTTTACTAATCAATACAGTATTAGAAAAGCTTTTTACTAATATCAGGAATATCCTCGGCTAAGATGCCCACTGTAGAGTGACTTGAACCAACTCGAATTTCTTGGATAGCTACTAATGCATCCAACTGAGTGCTTTCCGAATACTCAACAATTCATCTTCCAATGGAGAGCCACAACCCCGCCCACGCTTAGCTATGGGTGGACCGGTTCCGGTTCGGGCCTGGGCCCGGCCGGGCCTCGGTTCAGAAAATCTAGGCCCGAGCCCGAACCGCCGGTGGCCGGTTCCGGTTCCAGTTCTGGCCCACATATTTTTTTTTGGTTTTTGGTTCTCCTATTAAACCCCCTCCCCCTCAACCCCAAACCATCCCAAACCACCTCAAATGGCCCAAAATACCTAATCCAACCTAAAACTTAAAAAAATTTCAAAAAAATAAAATAAATTAAAATCCGGCCCGGATCGGGCCCGAACCGGCCGGGCCGGTTCACCAAAAGCTGGGCCCGAGCCCGGACCGCCCAACACCCGGGCCGGGCCAAACCGAACCGGTGGACCCACCGGGCCCCGGGCCGGGCCGGGCCAAACCGAACCGGTGGACCCACCGGGCCCCGGGCCGGGCCAAACAGTGACCGGGCCGGTCCCGGGTCGGGCCGACCGGCCCGAGTCCACCCCTACGCTTAGCTCCTCCCGTCACAAAGTCACCGTCTCATTCTGAATAACCAATCCTAGGCCACCGTCAAGGTTCCCTTTTGCTGCATCAATATTTAGTTTGCACCAGCCAAGCTTCGGAGGTTTCCAAACTTGAGTTCCTACCTGTGATCCTACTGCCAGCTCCTTCCCCTGCTGTTGCTTTAAAGTCCAGGCCTCAACATATCTCCTGGCATCCTGCATAACATGAGAAATAGTGAAATACTCATCACTTTACCTTGCCAAACCCGGTTATTGCGCTCCCTCCATAAGCCCCAGCAGCCCCAGGCCACTCCTTCCAAATCTTGTCGCTGCTTTGCCTGAAATACCATCTTTAGCCACTGTAAAAAGTTGTTCGCTGCAGACCCAATTGATGACCAGCCTATCGAGTTCTGGACAATGAACAAATAAATGAAGGAGAGATTCTTCATTTGCACCGCAAAGCTCACATGTTTTCTGGACACAATACTTACCTCTTCCGCAAATTTGCCGTAGTTGGTAGACAATCAACACACAACTGCCAGAAGAACGATTTTGTGACACCGCTCCCAATTTGAACTTGGATTTATTAATCCATTAATATTAAAATCTAATTGAAAGTACAAATACCGAATTTGAGGATGATGACTAGTTAAGGTCATGGATATATATTCACGTTGAAAACTAGTTACAAGTATATTAATCATACTAGAAAAAATTAATTGATTAAATTAATACCGATTAATTAAATTGCGGGTCGGACCCCAAACATGGGGAAGGACTAACTAATATATATTCTTGGACCAAGTTAATTTAAATAAAAAGCCCAATGATAAGAAGTAAGTAATATATGATTATTCGGGCCGAATAAAAGGTAAAGAAATAATACGAGAGACCATCCGAGCCCACTTACTAATAATAGAAATATAAAGGGGTTTGAGCCCGGAATATTGGAGAGGACTATCCAATACATTTTAGGACCAACCTATTAAGGTCTACTAGCCTAAAATAATATAAATAAATGAATAAAAGTCATTTGGGTCGGACCAAGATAGATTGAGTAAACAAGGTGGCATTCTAACCCAACTTACCAAAAATAGCGAGTATTCGGGTGGAGGACTCCCTACACTTTAATTGAGGGTAGCCCATAGAAAGTATAGCCCAAATATAATTGATGAGTGACCAAACTATTGTTTCGGGTCAGATTTAATGGAAAGGAGCAGCCCATGTACAAACCCAGCCCATATTAGCCCATATGCTAAAAATAGAAAGGATAAGAAAGATAGAGAGGAGCTCAACCTCATGGTCTCACACGTCCAAGAAGAAAAGAGGAGCAAGAAGGGGTGATTCCGGGAAGAAGAAAGCTCAATTCTAGGTAACCGAATGCTTTTCCCGATTAAACTTGTTAATTAGTATATTTAGAGTATATGATTTTTAAGAAATCATATGTTGGATTAATGAGGATGTTCTACACGTTTAAAAGTGTAGAAATCTATATTAATATAATAAAGCAAACCCCTAAAGAACCCTTTAAAGGAATTGTTGACATGTGGCAACATCTTTTGTATGAAAAATGACATGTGGCAAAACTCCACTCTATATACTCCAATATACTTTTTATGTATCATCCTCTATTATCCTATGTTGTTTTAAACAACACATCTAATATATATTTTTTTTATATTTTAATATTTGTCATAATATCCTGCACATAGTTAGGTAAAGTTTTGCACTCAAGATAGTACAAATTACAAATACCCTAAAATAAAAAATACTGTAGTTAACAATTTTTAGTCTCCCTTAAAATAAAAACAAATGTTTCTCTCTAATTCTTATGTATTCCAATATTATATTACTCCCTCTGTCCCGTTAAGATTGTCCCATTTTACCTTTTCGGTCTGTCCCACTAAGATTGTCTCATACTAAATTTGGTTAAGTTTGTGTGACTCTAAATCATTCTTACTTTATTCTTACTTTATCAATTTAATATCAACCTCATAAACCACTTTTTATTGGTTTGCGTGTCACTCCCTCTTGTCCCATTGTTGGTGGGACGGGGGTAGTATAATATATATAGCCTCCTCTATTGTCATTTGTTGTTTCAATTGAAATTACTTGATAGATTTAATTAAAAATATTATTAAATCATTGTTATATTAAAATTTGATAATAATCAAATAGTATGTAGCTAGCAAAAGCACTTATTGTACGAAAAATAGATACAATTAGATCTTTTGAATCAATATTTGTGAACGATGATTATTAATTATTAAAAAGTATTTTCAACTATAACACAAAAATATGCTAGAGAAACTTATTTGAATAACTATTATAGAAATAACATTACAAAAAAGGTTGTAGAATAATAAGTATATTTGAAAATAATTTTGGTAGTGTTGGGTATTGGATCCAGGCCCAAATACCCCCAAACGACCTAACTAGCATGCAGGCCCACTTTCCGCACGGGATTCGCTGATCGATAATATTCTGATATTTGGTGTTTTCTCAAATAGTGCTGGTTGTATGTCGGAGAGCTCTTCAAAGCAGTCGGCGGGAAGGGCAGAATTAGCGGGAAGCACATTTAGTGCACTAGATATGGTTGAGGCTATCCAGCGAGGGCTCGACACACCATCACCTACATCTACCTACTACATTGTAGTATAAACACTTGCGTTTATTTGATTGTAAAGAGTTGATAAACTTGCATACTATAACTTAGAGTTCTCTCTAGCTCTTTTGTAATAGCTCAGTGTAGAACAAGGGGTTGGGATTCGGGCTCGGTAAGTTTGTAATAGAACTTGGCCCCGCTTTACCTCTCATCCTTATTGCTTTTGACTTCATATTTCCTTAATTAATACACCAAACGCAGTGATTGGTAAAAGATCCCACGAAAGCCCAAATGACTGTGTTGGACCTGTGGACTGCTAGGACTTAACCACACCAGGTAGTAAATAAACAATATTGAAGACAATGAAACTCAAAAATAGATATTTGTATTTTGGACAACCTGCATATCTGCATGTGCCAACCCACCTAACCTGCAACCCGTGCAGGTTGACCCATGTAACCGATGAGTTCATCAGGATAAAAAATGATAACTCCAATAGCCAACCCATCACGAGATGGGATGAAATGGGCTAGACCTGTTTGCTTTGACTCATTTTGACAGATCTACACATAATCTAATTGGATTCTCTTGTAAACACTGATTTACGAATTCACATACAATTCACTGTCCTACGATTTTAAGAAAAACTTTACGCACATATTTTACCGTGCAGTGCACGGGTACACATACTAGTATGATATAAAGTGTTGGTAATTAACTTAGAAGAGTTGTTGAATCGATAAAAATCGAAACCCCCGGAAACCGCCACTTCTAGGTGCTGTTTTCGTGCTGCAAGGCCGAAAGCCGGGCAGCTTTTGCAAAAGCCGGGCGGCTTTTGTCCTCTGACAGCCAATCTTGTTTTGGATCATTCCCGATCGAAGGTTTAACGATGGGGATTCAATAGGCAACCTTGCTGGACAAATTTAAGGCGAGGATGGCTGACTATATCGTTTATAACTCATGAGTTGAGCATGGGATTACCTAAGTAATCAAATTATGATTTTGATGGAATTTAATGATATACTTCAATGTGAATAAATGTGTTGCTATGTGATCATATAAATTGATATATGATTATACAAAGGTGAATAAGCAAAGGTATTATGCATGAGGGGAGAAATCCTTTTAATAATGTGATTATTAAATTGATATTGAGGATTAGAATGATATAAACAAATGTTAGTAAATGTGTGATTCCATATGGTCTTAAAAAGGATATATGGATACCTATGTGGATAGGCAAAGTGATTAAATGTAAAGTAAGGAATCCTTGAGTTATTGACATGATCAAAGTGATATGAATCATTAGTGATTAATTGTGTGTGCTATCTAAGGTATTGAATAAGATAGGCATGAACTTAGAATGAGTGATGGACTACGGTCACACTCAAAGGAAATGGTGGAGTCTATCTAGACTATATGAAGGCAGCTCGAGGAGTCTTGATGAAGACTAGCACGAGGTTGATAGATTATGATTACTCGAATACAATAAGTATTGAGGTGGCTGAGGCCACGATCAAATAAAGATATGAACGTTGGGAGATATATTAGAGGTGTGTAAGCCCTACACGAACTAAGATTATACAGGGTGTGTAAGCCCTAAACGAATAAAGCGTATACGGGGTGTGTAAGCCCTAAATGAATAAAGGATATATTACGCGGGGTGTGTAAGCCCTAAATGAATAAAGTATTATACAGGGTGTGTAAGCCCTACATGAATAAAGTATTACGCGGGGTGTGTAAGCCCTACACGAGTAAATCATTATACGGGGTGTGTAAGCCCTAAACGAATCTGTTGAGTTTAATCCAACACGATATAGTAAATATATGCATAAATGTGTATGAACAAGATATTTTACATGGAAACCCAAAAGGGAGAAAACCACGAGACTTTTTAGGCTAATGTCCAAGCCCTCTCTTTCTCATTAGGACTCTCATCACCATTACATAGTACATATTGAGCTCCCATTAATGGAGTCTTGCAAGCTAACTAAGAAGAAAGAGGGGGAGGAAGAAGGGGATCCAAAAGAAGGTCCCTCTTAAGGAGGGAAAGTTCAGTATTTATAGATAGAGGGGGAGGGGATGCTTTCCACCCTAATGGGCCAAGTGGGCCGAAATGGGCCCAAAGGTTGAAGTAAGCCTGATAGGCCGAAATGGGCCTTATTGAACGGGCTCCGTACTGTGTAAAGTCTTGGGCTCCTGAACAGTAATAGGCCAGGATAATATATCCCAACAAAATCAAAGATATTATACTGGGTGTGTAAGCCCAAAATGAAAGAATACAACCGTAAGGTGTGTAAGTCCAACGTGGATGAGTATAACGGATAAATTGTGTAGCCCTCTCGATGGAGTTGGGTTTAGACTAGGGGTGATGTAACCTCTCGATATTGCTATATGCAAGTATAGGCCAAGGGCTATTTAAAGGGAATTGTTTTGAATTACAAATGGGCCTACGGGCCGGCTATTCGATTGATATATACTTCCTTTGTTCTTAAATAAATGCAACGGTCAATATTTCACACTTGCCGAGACACAACTTTGACCGTTAATATAAATGATTTTGTATTAGTAAAAAAATTAAAAAAATTAGATTATGAAAATTTACAATGAGACAAGTTTAACAATATTTTTTTCATAATATAATATTATTACATTAATAAATAAAACGTAGTCAAAGTAGAACATGTGAATAGTGTAAAAGTCAAAGTGTTGCATTTATTTAAGAACGGAGGTAGTATTATATACAAGTGATTTGAGGGTCACCCTATGTTGAGGGTCTTGTGTTTGAAACATGGATTATATTCAGTATAGTTGTCATTGTACTTTTCAAATGCTTCAAAGTACTGACCTCCCTTTCACGGGGGAGGCCACCTCACAGTTTCCATGTAGAAATTAGAGCTTGCTTCGTGTTCCCGTTGCTTCGGGTGATCTATGGAGAGAAGACGTGGTTTGTGCTTCTTCCAGTTCTATTTTGATATAAATAAAAATGATGCTCACGGAACTATTTTAAACTATAAATGATTTGGGAGCCTGCGTGCTCATGTTCGCCCTGTGTGGCCTTTGATTTTAAAAAGTATTTGTATCCGCTGCGTATTTTGAAATGATTTACTTATGATTGTTTATGGATGTACTTGTGTGAATGATATTCATGTACGCCTTGCATGGTTCAAATAAGGTGAACTGCGGTTACCTTAATCGGATTGTGCGGCGGCGGTTAGCGTGTCCGGCCAGACTGGGGCGTGACAGATTTGATCTTTGCCGGCAACTTCCAGTGCCACATATCCGTCCATCCGGTCCACCCATAGGAAGTATCTCCCCTGTCAACTGTCTGTAACAACTGCGAACCGAGAAGCTACCTTTCGCCTCCCACCTCCAATTTTTTCTGTCTAGTACATCTCTGTGACTCAAAGGAATACTTCTAATAAGGTTAATATCCCTGGCATTAAACAGATCATGTAACATATCCACATCCCAAGACTTCTATTGACTTGAAACTATGCCCTCCACCAAAGTTTGTTCTAAACCCGTAACAACAACAGAGGAAACTCTCTGGCACCCCTTATCAGGTAACCAAAGATCTTCCCAAATATTAATGGATTTACCATTCTCCACCTGCCACCTATACCCCTCCGTGATCACCCCTTCAGCCTTATACAAACTTCGCCAGACAAAAGATGGATTGTTTCCTATTTTAGCAGATAAAAATTCACCTGTAGGATAATAACGGGCTTTAAAAATTTTTCCAAACAAAGTGTCTGGGTTAGTAAATAACCTCCACGCCTGCTTGGCTAACATTGCGATATTAAATTCACGCAATCTTCGGAAACGCACCCACCCACCTTCTTTGGCCTACTGAGACGCTCCAAGTTTCTCCACCTGATACCTTTATCATCCTTACCATTCCAGCAGTACCCATTCATATTACCTCCAACTCACGACACAACTCAATTGGGAGGAGAAAAACATTCATAGCGTTAGTCGGCATAGCTTGTTTAAAAGAACCTGCCTACCTGCTCGTGACAGAAATTTGTTATTCCAATTTTGTACGCTACTGACCACCCTTTGTTTCAAGTAATTTAAAATTTTCTTTTTTCCTCTCGCAACTAAGGCAGGTAGACCCAAATATTTTTCTCCAGAACCAGCCGTTCCAACTCCCATCATTACGATTAATCCTTCCTGAAGACCCCCCAAAACATTTGCACTAAAAAATAATTTAGATTTATGAAAATTAATAACCTGACCTGAAGCCAACTCATACGCCAGAAGAGACTCCTTAATCACTGATGCCTCATCATGATTAGCCTAGAAAAATAATGAACTATCATCTGCAAATAATAAATGAGAAACCCTCGGAGCCCCCTAGCTATCGAGACTCCATGTAAACGCCCCGACACCTCCTGTCTATGCAAAAGGGCGCTAAGACCCTCAACTACCAAAATGAAAAGGTACGGGGACAATGGATCCCCTGGCGCAACCCTCGCGAGGGATAAATTGGGCCAATTTTTGTAGCATCAAACAGGATCACATACGTGACAGAAGTACCACACTCCAGTACTAAACGGATCCATCTCTCCGCAAAGCCTAAATGCTGCATCATCGCTTCCACAAAAGACCATTCCATTCGGTCATAAGCTTTACTCATATCTAGTATAAGAAACACATACCTACCTTTCCTTGTCTCGTATGCTTATAGTAATGCGGTGATTCAAAGGCTATCATTATGTTATCAATAATAGATCTGCCCGGGATAAAGGCACTCTGCTGTTCTGACACACAAATATTTAATAGACTTTTCAGTCTATTAGCCAGCAACTTAGCAAAAATTTATACACAACATTACGTAGGGCAATGGGTCTCCAATCTCCTAAACTTTTCGATTGATCTTTCTTAGGGATTAACACAATATGCGTGTGATTAATGCCATCCGGCAGCCTACCCGAAGAAACAACCGACTTACAAAACTCCACTATATCCGATCCTATAGCCTCCCAAAAATGATGATAAAATCAAGGACTCATTCCATCCGGACCCGGAGATTTATCAGGAAACATAGAAAACAAAGCACTTCTTACCTCCTCACTTCTAATAGGACGCAATAGCTCTACATTATGGTGATCCTCCAGCCGCCTTTCAATGCAATCAAAAACCGGCTCACGAACTCCCTGCATGGAAGAAAAAATTTGGGAAAAATAATCACCGATAATAGTAGCCATCTCCCCCTGATCACACTCCCATACACCATTATCCCGCCTCAGCCCTTGCATTTTATTCCTCGATCTTCGCTGCTTCACCGCATTATGAAAAAAACGAGTATTAGAATCTCCATCTCTCAACCAAAATTCTTTAGCACGCCGTCGCCAAAAAAGATTTCCTTTGCCATCAAAGAGAGATATTGACTTCTAACTCTACCAAACTCCGATGATCCCCACACATCAGTTCTTCCCCTGAGGTAATTGAGCCTTTTTTTTTTACAGGAAGCAATTCACTTACTATATTCTCTGTGACGTCCTTTGCCTCAAAGTTCCACCGCGTGAGCACAAGCCGCAATATGCCCCATCACCCCTGCATTTCTTCGCAAATTCCAGCCACGTATAACCACCTCGCTGCAGTCCTCCTCTCTGAGCCAAACATTTTTGAACTTGTACCTCCGACATTTATTAATTCTATTAAGAGGAAAGAGACGGATGTAAAGGGCTAAATGATCACTGGGTGAGCCTTCCAATGACTCCGCAATAGCCTCACTAAACCGTTCTGCCCAACTAGCCGATGCTAAAATTCTGTCCAATTTTTCCTCTACCCAATTTGAAGTGTCCCGCCATCTTTCCCAAGTAAATTGGTAACCATCAAAGGAGATATTGTGAAAACCACTTTCCCAAACCGCTTCTCGAAAACCTTTCAGAAGCCATGGTGGATGAGGGAGTCTACCCCTCTTCTCTGAAGCGTACAAAAGATCATTAAAGTCTCCCATAACTAGCCAGGGAAGTTGGGACAGTAAACTGAGAGCTTTCAATAGATTCCACGACTCCTGCCTTCCACTTCTTTCGGGACAACCATAAAAGCCCATAAATCGCCAAATAGGCTCACCTTCCTCCAGACTAACCCATGTGTCAATAAAATTTCCAGAAGAATCATGTATATTCACTTGTACCCCCTCTCCCCATAAAAGAGCGAGTCCTCCTCGATGCCCAATACTGTCCACACTAAAACAAGACTTCATTTCAGACTTTCTACGAACCGCATCCAAATAAGAGCTATTTGAAAAAGTCTCTATAAGGAACACCAAACTTGGCCGTTTCAGGTGAATCAAGTCCACGAAAACCTGAACTGCCGGTGGGTTTCCGAGCCCCCGATAGTTCCAACTTATGCAACTCATGGTTCTAGGCGGGCCTGGCTTCCTAGACCTGCCTCCAATTCGTTTTTTGACTGATGAATTTCATCTGACTCTCCCCGATATAATTTTGCCCTATCTTCCTTTGATCCACCCATTTTTCGTTTCTTCTTAGTGCTTCCCCCTCCTGAGTCTTCACCAGTGTGCCAAGAGATTAGCCCAACCCGCTCTCCTTCATGGACAGAATTGACACCTCCCCATCTCGTCATTTCCTGCTCCTGTGTATGTTGAGTCAGGCTGCTCGGTCCCCTGCCAGATTGTCCAGAGATGCCTCCCCCCCGATGGGCCCAAGGACGACCTTCCCCATCAAGTAACCACTTACTCCCCCTGTTGCTTGAAGCCTTCTTTCCTCCCGCTTTTAGCCAAATGCCATAAGGTTTATCTTGCCCCTCCGAATATCCTTCAAACCATTATTATTATTATTATTATTATTATTTTGAGGAAATTATTATTATTATTATCATCATCGTCGTCGTCGTCGTCATCGTCGTCGTCATCATCATCATCATGATTATCATCATCATCATCATCATCATCATCATCATCATCATCATCATCATCATCATCATCATCATCATCATCATCATCATCATCATCATCATCATCATCATCATCATCATCATCATCATTATTATTATTATTATTATTATTATTATTATTATTATTATTATTATTATTATGTGTCTAAGGGAGGAGCGGTTTTGATGAGAAAGGATTTCCATGAGAGAATTGAGAATGAACCTGATATGTTGGATTTTATTATGTGAAATTGAGTTTTACAGTTGGTGAAACTGAAATATGCAGTGGTTAAGATGTGTTCTCATTTCTCACAATTAGGGATGGACTAGGACAAATTGGGTTGGGTCCGGGCTGGGCGGGCTTTGGGACTAAGGAATTCAGGCCCGGTGCCGGCCAGGGGATGCGACTGGATTGAGACTGGACCCGGCCCAAATAGTGTCAGGCCTGGGTCTGTACCACCCATTTAATTAATTTTTTTTTTTAAAAAATAGTGTAGTTGGGCCAGGTCGAGCCTAAAAATAGTGTAGGTTGGTTCTCATTAGAACTACTCTAAATCTCTCTCTCTCTCTCTCTGTGTGTGTGTGTGTAGGGATGAGTTCAAATGAGAAGACATCTTAACGTGTAAAATGAGAATTAATCTCAGCCGTTCAAACTGTCGATCTGATGCACAATAAGCCCTATCTGATGCACTTTCGAATAGACCTTATTTTATGCACTTTTCGAAAAGTGCATCAAATAAGGTCTATTCGAAAGTGCATCAGATAGGGCTTATTGTGCATCAGATCGACATTTTGGACGGCTGAGATTAATTCTCATTTTACACTTTAAGACATTTTTTATTTGATCCAAATTCTACACACACACATATCCTTTTCTAATGAAAATTGTAATCCCTCCACTCTGTATGTTGCACCTTTTGATGAGGTTTGTGCTTGAATTGTTATACTTCGAATCTGGGCCAGTTTGGGATAACTAGTCCCGGATAACCGAAATCGCCCGGTTCAGGTACCGGGTATTGCTTTTGTTCGGTCGGGTACCCGATTTTGACCCTGGACCGGAAAACCCAACCCATTAGGTCTCGCACAGTAGCGGGCCTTGTTCCGTATCTGTCTGGACTGCCAATCGAGTCCGTATTAGTTTTTTTAGCCAAGTCCGTATCAGTTTTAAAATGTATCAAGTTGAGTAAAGTATAACGGTTTATGTTTACATGTTAAGGGTGAGTTTTATAGTTTTTTTCTTCACAAAATTTTATTACTTTAGTAAGAATAGATAATATGAAAACTCATGATATTTATTTGTTATTTATCATCAAAACCAACGCCTACATTAAAATCAATTGCTACGGCAAACTCAAATAGACCAAACCTCATAACAATTATCCCTAACCAACTAGCACAATCAACCCCACAACTAGACTCTGAGACGATCACATCTAAAAGAGCAATACGAATTGCTAACCACTAAGCGGGTGTAACAAAACAATCACTAGTTATATAGGCCTTTCTAACGACAAAATATCTACCAGAATTGAAAATCATTATTGTAGACCTAAAATTAAAATCATCGCAAAAAATGAAACAGTGTAAACAAACATGACACGAAAATAAGATAAAAAAAATAAAATATCTGACAAATACTTCAAACTCCTTCCTGACTGTTTTCTTGAAGTATCATCTTCCAAACCCTGACATCTCGATCGATCCAAGGTGGCGATTCAGGATGGGGACGGACCGCTGATCTGTATTCTCCTTTGCTCAGCCCTTCATCACTCCCCGTCTGTTCATCACTCGTGCCGAGGGTCGGAACCAAATTTGTCAATTCCAATTCATCTCATTCATGCTGTTGCGAGTAGAACAAAACGCACTTTCGCCAAATCAATTCAAACCAAAAGCTGGTAGAAAACCCCTGTCGGACCAATCCAAAACGACCGCCGGATTAATTCAACCAAAAACTAGAAGAAATCTCTGTCGGATCAAGCCAAAAACAGCAGCCGGAACAAATCCTAGGATATACCTAGACAACGACCGCCGATTATATCCCTATTGGAGAACGGAATGGGACCTTTGCTAATGATGGCGAGGCCCTATAATGACCGCCGATGTGGTAGGGTTTTCCGCTAGAGAGAGAAGCTCTCGTTTTAAATGATAAAGAGTGACACTTTAGTCCGAATAACTCATGATATTTATTAGAATCGCGAAAACGTTACAAATATTCCAAAAAGAGAATGTTTAACTGTTTTTTAAATGAAAAGAGAGTGCTTAATTTGTGAAGTATGAAGTAGACCATGGACTACATGAAAAGCAAAACAAAAAACCCTGAATCTCAATCGTAATTCAAATAAAGTTCAAATTCAAGCCCAAGATCGTCCAAATATAAATTTAGAAATAAGGTCAATATTATACAAATTATGTCAAAACGTATAAATATCAGTTCATCCTAATTTTAAGTCTTTATTAGTGACAAATACACCACTAAAGCAAAGAACATAAATCATACCAAAAGGTCATAACATTTATTTTAGCACATCTCACTATCCCAAGCCCCTTCATGTTTGATAAAAGCTTTACATTCCATTTATTTTTTTATTTGTAAAACATTATATGCAAAGATCTTTACACGATCCAACCGAACATACACTAGTACATAAACAGAGTACATGTTTGTTCATCATTAATTAGGTAAAACACATTTTGGTGTGTAATTAGCAGTCATGACCCCCACACGTTTCCCATAAATATAACTATTGGATAAACACTCTTATCATACCTTACATATATCGTGCAAAAGCATATAAAATATGGGAATACTTAATAAGGAGGATATGGAAACACTTGTTGAAAATTGTCTTTCATGACTCGGAAACGAACATGATCGTGTTAATGGCATTTTGAAGACTTGAATCTCCATTACCATTGTCACGATCCTAATGTAGTTGTGTTGAGGACATGTTCGAATTGTTCTATATTGTGATTTTTTGAAGGTAATCATGGTCAAAACCTATTGCCAGCTCATACAAACATGAATCAAAGCGTGATATATGTAGGACAATCTCGATTAATGATGACAAGAAAACATATTAATAAATCACAAGACAAATGTGTACAAATATATCATCAGACATTCAATCGCATCATATAACCACAACGAGTTCGAAATGGGGCATACTCATACATTTTTCAAAGTGTAAAAAGAACATTAGTAGTATAAAATAAATGGCAAATACCAAGGTATAAATATGAAAAGTAATAAGACTAAAAGATACTAACAATTTATGTCATAAACAATCACAAATAATATTAAATGCAAGGTGGAGCAGTTATGCGAAATCAGCTGGGAGAGATGACCTTTGCTCTTCGCTTCCCGCTGAAAGCTTCTAATCCAATTGATGCAGAGATCCAGGCGATCTTCTTCGCAACTAAATGGGCGACACAGACTGGCTTCAAGGATTTTCAGGTGGAAACTGATTCTGAACTTGCGGTGTCTTACCTGAGGAATTCGAATGGTTGTAGATGGAGAAGAGAGTTTCAGGAAACAGGCTTGCTTCAGACCATCGTTTAACTCATACAATGCGTGAAGCGAATTCAGTTGCCCACTTCTTAGCTTCTGATGGGTCGGCCCAAGTGGAGGTATTTACCAGGGTTATTGATTTGCTAATTGCAGCTAAACAGGCCTATTACAGGGATCCTTTTAGGCTTCCATCGTTTAGATATTTTTAAATTGAATTTATTTTAACTTCTCTTTTATGGTTGTTTTTGTATTCCTGAAGGGGAATGCCCTTTTTTGAAGAGGTACATGCCTACTACCCCTCTTCTTTTGTACCTCTTATGTTTCTTAATAAAACCTAGCAAATGTTCCCCGACATTTGCTCCACCGATTTTGGTGGTTTACCTTCCGGATTAAAAAAAACTAACATTAAATGTAGGATGTATTTGTGTGAGGCTAAATTGGGTTCACGTCTTAAATGTCCGAAAAGTGCACTAGTATCAATTTAAAAACAACTTAAACAAAACTACACCAATAAATCTAGAATAAAGGTCAAAATTATACATTGTCAAACATAAAAGAGCCAAATTGTTTTGACTAAAAAAAAAAAATAAAGAAACATGTATTTTATTTTTATATTTGACCAACAAAAAACTCAAAATTATACCTTGATGACATTTGACTCTTTTAATGATGTTAATGTAATACTTCTTCCGTCACACATTTCCCTTTATACTTTTCAAAAAACAAAAAACTTTAATAAATCACCCCATTTTTACTATCTTATTGCACGTGGTATCAAGTTTAGCCAACTTTTGTGTGACGGAAGAAGTATTACATTAACATCATTAAAAGAGTCAAATGTCATCAAGGTATAATTTTGAATTTTTTTGTTGGTCAAATATAAAAATAAAATACATGTTTCTTTTTTTCTTTTTTTAGTCAAAACAAGGGAAAAGGTGCAAATAGGCCCATGTACTAACAAAAAAGGTCAAATAAGCCCTTATTTAGGAAGTTATGTCCGACCGTCGTAAAAAAAGGTCAAATTTTTTTAGTATCTTATTCATCAAGTCTAGTTTGCTCATACCAAATTTCAGCTAAAACTTCAATCGGGAAGGCATTCAAATGAATTCTTGAAAATAACCGCGCTTCTAACTGTGCAGTTATTTTCAAGAATTCATTTGAATGCCTTCCCGATTGAAGTTTTAGCTGAAATTTTGTATAAGTAAACTAGACTTATACAAAATGCCTTCCCGATGAATAAGATGCTCAAAAAATTTCATCAAAAAATTCCACCGGGAACCACTCCAAATGGCGACGGCCGGACAGAGCCTCCTAAATAAGGGCTTATTTGACCTTTTTTTATTAGTACATGAGCCTATTTGCACCTTTTCCCTATAAAGGTGAAGAAATATAATTTTGTGATTAGTAAGAATGATACTGCGTATTATTTTCGTTCCTTTTTAATTGTAACATTGCTGATTTTGCACTATTTAATAAAGTGTATTATTTCTTTTGTATTTGTAGTAAGCGTTTAACTTGTGGTCATGATTGACCGTATTAACCCGCAATAGGGCCATTTGGCTGGGTTGATTGTCGATCTCATTTGACAACGTAGCAAAAGGTTGCTTCTTGTACAATAAAGGGCCTGAGGCACCATTTTAAAAGTCATGGCTTTTTTATATGATAAAAAAAATAATGAATGGATGCTGAATGTGAACATAGGAAAAGTAAAACTAGGAAAAGAAGTAGAGAAAAACCTTCCTAACCCTTTCCTTCCCCATTTCACCTTCCTTCTCCTACCATTTATTATTACGAGTATTAGATTCCTACAATGGTTCCTACCCATTTCCATTGAATTGTACAGAAAACCATCAGCTAAAACTTTAACGCCCCAATCGCTGTCCCTTTGTCACCTGTTCATATACAAGACTGATTTGTGCATATATATTTAAAAAAAAATTAACAATTTTTTTGAATTACTGTTATTTTCAGTGGGTGTTCTGAGTCTTGGGGTATGGTATTTTCTGTATAAACTTTCTCTTTAGTCTTATTGCAGAAGAAACTCATCATACCCACTATTTCTATATGTGCTGCAGAAGAGCAATAAGGGGACAATCAAAGTCGTAGTTGCATATAAATCTCCATTTCTTTCAAAAAATCTTTTTGAATAAAGCTGTGTCTTTTTTTAATCTATTTCAATTTCTGGGAAAAAAAAAGCTCACAGATATGGGAAAGCAAGGACCTTGCTATCACTGTGGTATTACAAGTGAGTTTGAAAATTTCATCCTTTTTGAATATTTGAAATGATTGAATTGAGAATATTTCGATTGTGTGCTTCTGATGCTGGTCTTGTCTTTTTCTGTAAATGGGTTTGAATTCTTATATTAGATTTTGCATTATACAGATGTGCGTACGGTACTTTGCATTGGCATGGTGTAGTAACTGCAATGAAAATGTTTCTGCAATGCGTTTATTCATCTTTATATAGGATACATATATGACCCATGCCTACCCAGAAATATTTGGGTCTTAATTCTCTGAAGGTTTGGAGCTCTGAACGTGTGAAATTTGCTTCTATCTCAAATAATTGCGAAACTTTGGAAATCCAATCCAATGCTATTTACTTAACCAAATGCAATGAGAAGCGTTTAGGTGCAATAATGTTCCTATTCCCATCACCACCATCGCCTTAATCCCAACATAGTCAGGGTTGGTGACATTGAATTTGGACTTTGTAGTGCCGATTAATTGCCTAGAATTAGGTCGAACCAGCAAAATATCACTGTGACTGAAGTTTGACATCAAATGTCCTTCATTTCTCAACCTTCTTACGAGGAATATTGAGGTCAAAATCCAAAACATCATCGTCGTAGGTTTACTCCCGTGTCCTATCACAAGCTTGATGTTGTCAAATCAACATGCACGTCATGGAGCATGACCAATTTAGGTTAATGTTCTACAGCATTTCTAAATCTTGTAGTAAATGTACTCTCCCTGGCTCTTGAATCTGCATTTTGGTTTTACAGAAATTGAACTCTCGATGTTTATGAGTGAGTTAATGTTCTTTAGATGGATGCACTGCGCAACCTTACATTATTCATTATATCATCTGATCTTTGGGAAGTTTCTTGTGATTTTGTCATTTCTATGGTCTTAACTCTTATCTGATCTTGAAACAAATATACTCTTGGGTAGAACTTGTTGCAATCAAATCACCTTCTTATCACACACCCGGGCTACTTTTTTCTCCCTAATAACACTTATGTCCTGCCTTTGAGCACACCTTTCATGTTTGACCTTTATAGGTCTTGGGTTCTTCTTATGAGAAATTCTCTTTTTTTAAATATTGTTGTTATGTTCTTGATTCATTGCGTTGTGGTTTCTCATGATGGCTCTTTCCCTAGCATAGTTGTCCCTTTTTAGTTACCCTGCTTTTCTTTTATATGCCACAAGTATCATAACTTTTTCTAAAGGAAGTGGACCTTGAGTGGGGGTATTATCTCATCTTGACCTTATGTTGCTAGTAAAAACTGCAACTTTCATTTCACGTGGACCCATGTTCTGACTTTCCTTGCACAAAAATTTTGATGCTTTCTGCTCATTCTAAATATGCAGCAATAAGGATGTACAAAAAGGTCCAAAACCACCAAAAAGGGAAAAAGTACATACATACATAAATGTATGTATTTACATATAAATGCATGTTTCGTCAGTTATGCTTGTCATTATATATAGACTCCATCATATTTTCTTTGTTCAAAATGTATACTTACCCCCCCCCCCCCCAAGAACGAGGCGTGTTTCACCAAGGTATAATTTTAGTTTTTTTACTAAGGTGCAACTATTGGAAATCTATATTCTAGCTATTTTTAATTTATGTGTTCGTTTACTTAAATTTTTAATTTATGTGTTCATTTAATTAAATTTGACTTGTTTGGGACACTGTTACTTAAATTACACTAAGATTTGTTCCTTTTGCTGAAATATGATCCTTTTTTGGGTCAAAACTAAGTTTTCTTAGAAGACTATTTTTTGGGCATACCAGAGAGAGTACTTGTCTACTATGCTACTTCTCTAAGTGTTTTAGTCTTATATTTTCCTGCCCTCCATTTTTTCCCTAAATTTACTACTTTGACTTGTTTCTGGCAATGAACGTACATTTAGGCACCCCACTTTGGCGTAACGGGCCTCCAGAAAAGCCAGTTCTATGCAATGCATGCGGGTCGCGTTGGAGAACAAAAGGAACATTGGCAAATTATACCCCTATGCATTCTAGGACGGATCTCGATGACTCTGATACCTGCAACGGGTCTAAGGGAAAACCATTACCCTTTAGAAACAAAGAAGAAAAGGTGGTTATGAAACGAAAGCAGAATCATTATCAGCAACATCCAACAGTTGGAGTTCCTCCTGATCATAATCACGGTTTGCACAAGCTTTTAGTTGAGGATACAAGCAACAGGTCAAGTTCCGGCTCTGCTGTCTCAAACACTGAGAGCTGGGCGGAATTTGTTGGCACTGAAGTAAGTGATATGACCGGTAAGTTATATATATACACACACTTACCTATGCTGTGGTTTTCGTGTCTCTTAAGTTTCACCATAAGCAATGTGTTCTTTTGCAACTTGTATTACAATTGCATGAGGTATAGTCTCTCATCATCACCTTCACCCCAACTAGATGGGTTTTCTAAGATAATTTTTTTATCTCACAATCATTGAAAGGGTTAAGGCTTTATTTGGGATTGAGGTTGCGGTTGAATACATGTCCATATAGGAAAATACTATTCAAAATTACATCTCAGAATTATTTCTTTTGAGATTTGTAAGTGTTTGTCTTTGAGGTCGAAAAGTACTTTGTAAAGTTTAAATCTCTAAAAACAAAATTTTGAACCTCAAGCGCAATTCTCAAATGCAAAACTCAACTTGGATTTGCTTTTGCATTTGAGTGGCTTTTAGCATTTTAAATCAGCTTTTAGCCGTAACTATAAGTCTATAATTTGTTTTGGCCCTTCTGCCCTTTGTGGCTCCACTAGGAGAAACAGGATATTTTTGCAACACAAACACAATCCCAGATGGGGCCTAAATATAGTTTTGGTCCCTGTAAATATAGCGGCTTTTATGGTCCATGGCATTGACCACGTTTTCAATTTAGTCACTCCTTTTCAAGCCTCGTTGAAAAATCTGACTCGACACACATAACTCCAATTGTGAGGTTTACATGTAGTTTTAAAGTGCTTTAAATGTGCTTGTCGTCCCTACAAATATAACGTTCTTCATGAGAGGTACTCTAGCCTTGATTTTCTTTGTTATTGTAAAATTGACATGCAAATCATTGGTATAGTGATATAGCCTCTGAAACAAAGCATTATGGTCAAACTTGTACAGGTTTTTAGGCAATTGCTTAGGCTGAAATTCATCTCCTATCACTGCAATTTCACTATACTATGTCTATTTCCATTGTTTCCCTGATAACACTATATCTTACAAAAACATAAATTCATTTGCTATATACTTTGTTGAGTGACCTCCATCAATAAGTTAACAGTTGGTTGTGTGTTCAGGTCCTGCTCAGCCTAATGGGTGGGATTCAACAGTACCTTGTAGGAAGCGGACATGTGTCTCTCGCTCAAAGCCATCTCCAGTTGAGAAGCTCACCAAAGATCTATACACTATTTTGCACGAACAGCAACCTTTTCTCCCTTCTGGATCTTCTGAAGAGGATTTGATCCTTGAGAGTGATAAACCAAATATGGTATGTGTTGAGATAGGGCATGGAAGTATGCTCATTCAACATCCTTTGTCAATAGGTAGAGAAGAAGAATCTGAAGCCAGCTCTCTATCAGTCGACAACAAACACCACCCTACAAACGAGGCATATTCCCAATTGGCTAGTCATGTTTATCATAATAATAATAACAAAAGGGGTGTTATTAGTTCACAAAATGTGTGGAATGAAAGAGGCAAGAAGTATACCGGTCAAGGATTTGAACAAGAGCTAGTGAAGAGGTACTAATATGTATGTTATGTTTGATAAAACCCTGTCGAGTGAGAAATTTGCTGCTTTATCATGGTTATCACGGCGGCGTCTCCTAGGCGACGCACGGTGCTCAGTCCAATCTCCTAAAGTCTCCTAGGCTGGTGTGTGCCCTGGTCACTGTGACAACCTTGCATTGTATTTCCTATATAAGAGCGTGTTCGGTGAAGCTCAAAATGGTGTATGCTGAACTTGTGGCTGGTTGGTCTTGAAACTATATTTCTTAAATAATTTAAAGAAACTACTATTTGAAAGTGAAGGTTCAAATATCATTTTCTTTCATTTTAGCCAAAAATTAACTTATGCGCTACTTTTTTTCACTATGAGCTGACTCAGCAAACTAAGTAAAAATCAGTTAGTGTTTGGTGGAAAACACTTGTTGTCAAGGATGGTGGGGGGAAGGGTTCGCCAAAAGGACTCTTAAATGGATCTCGATATTAGACAAAAGATTCTCCTTCTACACTTTACTAGGCAGAAGATGCTTGGTTCTGCATATCTATGGCCCATATTTGTCGTATGGGTGATTCCTCTTACATCTGTGGAATTGAATGGTTTCCTCAGTTGGGTATATCATGTGCTTGACTGTCTATCTGTCTGATCATATAAATTTCAGGGAAAAGGATCACCTTGAAGAAATGCAGAAGCTCGGGCATCTCAGCTCACCCTTGCACTATATGGACCTCAAAGTAAGATTCAAGTGAACTATTTTGGGGTTGTTGGCATGTAATTTATTATAGGGAAAAGGGTCAAATAGGCCCTCGAACTTACATAAAATGGTCAAATAAGCCCTTATATAGGAGGCTCTGTCCGGCCATCGCCATTTGGGGCGGTTCCCTGTGGAATTTTTAGATGAATTTTTTTGAGCATCTTATTCATTAAGTCTAGTTTACTCATACCAAATTTCAGCTAACAATTCAATCGGGAAGGCATTCAAATGAATTCTTGTCTTCTTGAAGATACCTGCGCTTTTAACTGCGCAGTTATCTTCACGAATTCATTTGAATGCCTTCCCGATTGAAGTTTTAGCTGAAATTTGGTATGAGTAAACTAGACTTAATGAATAAGATGCTCAAAAAATTTCATCAAAAAATTCCACCGGGAACCGCCCCAAATGGTGATGGCCGGATAGAGCCTCCAATATAAGGGCTTATTTGACCTTTTTATGTAAGTTCAAGGGCCTATCTGACCCCTTTCCCTTTATTATATAATAAATTGGTTAACACTAAAATTTCATACAAAGGAAAAACACTGTCAAAGTTATATGTCGGATTGTCTCCATTTTCTAAGGATCAACGAGATGAAATTCCAACACCTCATTGTCATATGCTTTCTCATTTGCATTATCAGGCTGAAATGTTATCAATGAATTCCAAAAGTGTTCCTCATAACATTTTCTGCTCGCTATCTATGTACCTTTCAATTTAGGACCTGCTTGGTAAGGGCTATTTGGCTGAAATGTCTTGGCTGAACCTGCTGAAATTTGTGAGAGGAAAAGTGTCTGGTAATGTCCATTTCAGCCATTTAAGCAAGTGGAAAGCTACTTAGTCTGTTAAGAAGCAGAATGGTTTGAACTAGTGTCAGAACTAGCTGCCAAACAGTGCCTTAGGCTGCCTTTAAAGATCAGCGTGTTTCATTTCCTCATCTTTGGCCATATTTTAATTTAAATTTCTAGGTATTAAAAGCATAGCTGAATTCTCCTCCGAAGTTCCGTAAGCATGGGTGCATATATCATTTAAAGAGTTCTTGGACTGCTTTATTAATCATTTCTCCATTCAATTGGACTTTTGAAATTCTTTTTCATTTCAATAACCATTTTCAATTAAGCTTATGAAACTAGCTAAATCATATTTTACTATTTATAGGGTTTAAATCATAAACAAAACAACACATGCTATGAATTTGCTGGAGGGCCAGGTGATGTTGGCTCAGTTTATGTTAAAAGATCACGAGATGAACAGAATCAGAAGCCACCCTCAGGTCTGCAAGGTTTATAACTCTTACATTATTATGGAGACAAAGAAGGACCATTAGTTCTATGTGTTTCTAGTCCACTGCACACTTGAAGTGAATAAAGTATAATATAAAACTATGATCCATTTTAAAGCTCCGGGAAAGTGGAAACTGCCTCCATCCTCCTCCTCTAAGCCACACCAAGAAAATAAATAAAGAAAAAAAAAAGAGTCATTGAGTTGCTACTAGTCCTTAAATTTCATCCCACGTGGTATTATCTTTTTCTTTACTTTCAGAAGCACTCTTAAACCAAACCTAGCATACCTAGTAGGTCTCACTCGGAAGTAGGGTATGGGGAGGGTGAGATGTATGCATACTTTACATATGCCCCAAGGAATAGAGTGGTTGTTTCTTTAAAGACCCCGGCTAAGATGTTATGGAGGTATAAAAATTCAAAAAGTCTTGAATATTTTGATAACTTTAGTAAAACTCTGAGCAGAAAAAAGGGATGAACAGTGATAAAAAGTGTCGGGCAATAAAGGCAAGCAATAACTTTCACCTTAGAATATCAAGAGAAGATTCATTACTTATTCCCTATAATGAGCCTTTAGGCCTCTCCATCTACTAATGTTACAATAACACTTTAAAGCATTAATAGGGATATTAGAGTCATATTATGTTGTTTTTTCCTTAATTTAGAAATATATATATTACTCCCTCCTTCCCAAGCAAAGAGTCATATTTGAGTAAGGTACAAATTTTTATTAATAATCAATTAAAAAACTCTTTCAAGTTATGAATGGTCACCTTTTACCCTTCCACAACTATGTAGAGTAATTGATTGAAATCGCTTATAGTTTGTTTTACAAGAATTTCAAAATTATACTCTTTTTGGGGACGAAATGAATTGTGGAAACATTATTTTTTTCAAAATAAAATAGGAACGGGTAAAAAATGTGATTGAGAATATAAATACCCTCAATTTTTTTTGAAATGGATAAACATTAAAAATGTAAAATTGGAACAATTATACATTTGTCTCATATTGGTTTTTATGTTTTTCTAAAAATGCTCTATAACTTCTTTATTCGGACTCGGATTATTATGTATAGTGTATCAAATTGAACATCCTTTTATGATCTTTTCCTATCTGTCTTTTTGATTTTTTATATGAGACCAATGTTGTAACTTGTAAATACTAAATATACTCCCTCCGTCCCATAAAAGTCATAAAAGTTGACCAAGTTTGACTTACATGTAGAATAATAAAGCAAAAACCGTGTGGTTGAAATTTGTGTAGAGGAAAGAGATTTAACTTTAACAATATATTTATGACTTTAATTGGAAATGACAAAGTTTTATGGGACGGCTAAATAAGGAAATTTGGCAAATTTTTATGGGTGGGAGTATCTAATAAAATATAACTATTGACGTTTTCCATACCAATGTTTTTTGTATTAATTACTCAAAACACAAAATGAGTATATAAGATGTAAAAAACTATCATTATTGCTCCAATATATAAAATAGTTATCATGATTATTAAATGATTTGTTACTGATCATTTTTTAAATATTACACATACAACATTGGTCACAAATGAAAGGTCATATAAAGACGTTCAATTTTATATCTTATACGCAACAATGAAAGTTCTCTTAGTTGTAGAAACACTTAAAGGTACAGTTAACAGAGAGGAGATTGATGGAGCAGCGGCGTATACAAAAGCACTTCTAAAACATGTTCCCTTTCCTGCAGGAGGAAAGAGTGTGATGAAGACTCCTCCCATAAGGGTGATAATTAGAGGCACACATGAGCAGAAGGAAGGCATTGAGAACGATGGTAGTTGCTTCAGCCCGAAGCATCTGTTTGAATTGCCGCCTGATAATAGTTCCCTATTGTTGGATTCTTGTGGTTTTTCCACTGAATGTTCTGATCAGGACTTGGTGCTGCTGGATGTGCCATCATCATCTAACAACAGCTCCTTCCCTCAAGCAGAACTACTAGTGACAACCAGCTCCTGTGCACAAGCAAGCACTATTAATAGCTGTGTCCCCAAATCGTTTGGAAATACAGTTGAACCGTCCTCTCATCTATAGGCCTATTAAAGAGTGATCTCATCAATTATAGGCATCACGACTGTTTCTCTTTTTTCTTTCTTTTTGCTCAATATGCTGACACCTAGCAGCAATCCATCATATGATGGGCAGCCCTCTTGCCTATTTTCCTTTTATGTGCTTATAATTTTTGTTTTCGTTTGAGCATATCAGATGGATTTTTTTAATGTTCTTGCATGAGTGATGAGTGATTGTTTTTTATACACATTATACAATGTTCTATACGTATTTTACAGTCAGAAACAATGTATACCACCGATCCCAACATAGTTGGAATTAGGGTGGTGGTAATGATGATGAATTATACATATTGTTAAAATACATATCCTGCAACTTAAGATGGTGCTGATGTGAGTCCTGCATCATTTTTCTTAATGCAGTTTTATTATATTTGAGACACTCTTCCCTTATGTTTTCTGCTTCATTTCATAAATATGCGACTTTTCATTGTTGGCCATGCAAGTGAATAATGATTAAAGAAGGTATTCTTGAATATAATTAATTAATTAATTAATTAATTAGATGATGAATCCCTGATAAGTTGTAACATGAGGGACACCCCACCCCAATAAGAAAAAGAATGAACCCAAGATCTTTTTTTTAACGTTGAGAAATAATATGCTACTAACTACTCCCTCTCTCCATGTATAACACTATAAGCTTTTCATTCCTATTTTAGGAAATAATTAGCACTCTTAAATGACAAATTAATAATCAAGTATTAAAAACAATACATCTTTAATATTGCAGTTATCGTCAATAACTTCATTATAAGTTATATCCATCAAAATTATTTCTTAAAACATACTTGAATTATCTTATTTAATTTACGCAAAATTGACATTAATAATCTCTATTTTTACACATTTTACAAAAATAATCTTTACTAGAAAAGTTAACAGCAATATTCCTTAGTAGTTAACTGTTTCACAAAAGTAAATCTAATTCTATCAGTGTTTACTTAGCTTTTTATTTACTTTTTTAATTTAAATATATCAAAGCAAATATATAGATAAGCATTAACAATACGGAGTATTATATTTGAGTTTAATCGTATTTGTGCTATAAATTTAATTCATTATTCAATATTTTTCATAAAAATATACAACATAATAGAAATATTTGAACACTACATAGTACATAACTACATACTCATCAAATTCGCTACTACTCTCTCCGTCCCACTCGACTTTGCTAAAAAATAACCAAGTAGGTCCGTCCAATGACTGGATATCTACTTGCTAGAGCAAGTTGGAGATGAATTTTTAAAGTTTTTTGTAGATTTGTTTGGTACAGGTACTGAAAGCCATCCTTTGGATCCCACGGTTTTGGGATATGGTCCATTGGTGGAAAGTAGTGCTCATGAGAGCATCCTTGCGCCGGTTGAGACGATAGAGATTAAAAATGCTCTATTTGACATCGGCAATGACAAGGCGCCGGGACCGGATGGTTATTCTTCTGCTTTTTTTTAAGTCTAATTGGGAACTTATTGGGCATGACATAGTCCGGGCCATCAAAGAGTGCTTTCGTTCGGGTAAGTTACTTAAGCAAATTAACCACACAGTTATTGCACTTATCCCCAAAACGGACCACTCACCGAAGGTCTCGGACTATAGACCAATCTCTTGCACGAATATCTTGTATAAAATTATCACAAAAATCCTAGTGGCTAGACTTAGTCAATGCCTTCCCGGCTTGATTGACCTAGCCCAAGGTGCTTTTGTTGATGACCGCCTCATGTTTGATAACATTTTTCTTGCACAAGAACTCATTAGAGGATACATGAGGAAGCGAATCTCACCAAGATGCATGATCAAGGTGGATTTGCGTAAGGCTTATGTTACGATCTCGTGGGATTTTCTTGAGGGAGTCTTAAGGGGGTTGGGCTTCCCCGATAGATTTATTGGGTGGATTATGGAGTGCGTAATCACGACTTCATTTTTCATATCTTTGAATGGATGTTTGTATGGCTATTTTAAGGGCAAAAGAGGTATTCGCCAAGGAGATCCAATGTCTCCGCTTCTTTTTGTCCTCTGTCTTGAATATTTTTCACGATTGATTAATTTAAAAACCAAAGGGCCGAACTTTAATTTTCATCCCCAATGTGCAAAGCTTGGCATTACCCACTTGGCCTATGCGGATGACCTAATACTCTTCTCACGAGGCGACACGTATTCTATAGAAATACTTGTCAATGTCCTTAAGGAGTTTGGGGACGGATCGGGCCTAATGGTTAACCACAATAAATCTAACATTTTTGTGGGGGGTGTTAATAATAATGATCTTGATGAGATTATGGCCCTTGTGGACTTTGGGCGTGGGACGTTCCCGGTAAAATACCTTGGAATACCACTTGCCCCGTTAAAGGTTTCGGTGGCTCAATATGCGCCCCTGATTTCTACTATCTCTGACTTCTTGAAAGCTTGGAATATGAAGACTTTTTGGCTACAAGTGTTTCCGGTCCCCCAAACTATCTTATATAGGACAGTCTCTATATGTAGAGTCTTCTTATGTGGTGGGAAGTTCTCTAAAGTGGCTTGGGATGACATTTGTCTTCCAAAAGAGGAGGGGGGCATTGGCATTCATAATGCCAAGGTTTGGAACCATTCCCTCCTTTGTCGAACACTTTGGGACGTCCATAGGAAAAAAGATACACTATGGTTCAGATGGGTCAATGGGGTCTATCTCAAAGGTAGGAGTGTGTGGGATTTTATCCCACACAATCGTGACTCAATGTTCATGAAGAATTGAGTCATATCTGAGACCAAATCAAGGGATGTTTTAACAATCTAAATGATACCATAATGGGTCTAAATGCTAGATCCGAGAATGGAAAACTATATCGGGTAAGATATATGAACTTTTGAGAACTAAAGGGACGGTTCGAGCTTGGATGAGTTTCATATGGAAATCTTATATCCCTCTCAAATTCTCATTTAATGTTTGGCTTGCCTTGCGTAACAGGTTACCTACACAGGATAACCTCAGTTACTTGCATATTGTTAACCGGTGTGACCTTTGTAAGGGTGGCTTGGAAACAATGTCACACCTCTTCTTCCTTTGTCCTTACACTTGTAGGGTTTGGGAGCATATTAAAGACTGTTTGGGATTAACACGGGAGATGACCACGCTCAATAGCTCGGTCAAATTGTAACACCCCAAATTTTCCCACCCAAAATAGCTTGGAGAAATTATAATAAAATGATAATTTCATGAAGACAATTTCAGCGAAAGTCTTTAATAGTGAAAATTTAGAGTGTTACCGCCACACTTAGCAAAACATGGCTAAGTGCACAGGCAAACAAAACAAATGTACTTAGTAAATAACAAGTGCAAAGTAAAAGTAACAAAAGTGATCTAGAGCAATGTTCTTAAAATAAAGTTGTAACATAAAAGTCTTGCTAGGGTATCTTCTAATGGACACTCTCAGGTCTCTAACCAAGCATATCATCCACAGCAATATCATCTGTAAATATAGAGAAAGAGAAGAAGGAAAAAGGAACGAAAATTAGCTTATGCTAAGTAAGCCCCACCCAACCCCGTAAAATAATAGGTTTGGTGAAAGTAATATTTTGTATAATACATGTATACGAAAAAGTGGTTTGAGAGATAAACTTCATGGTATACTTCTTAAAAAAAATGGATGATCCTCAATTTCATTTAATAAAATATTTCCTTTAGTAATGTTCTAAAATATAATTGTATCAAACTCCTAATACATTTGAAGGGTGGTGCTCAACAATTTATTGAGCCTGATGGTCCGTTGTTATGTACGGCCACCCCGGGACTTTTGCCGGTACCACTTCTAACCTGAGGAAACTGAACCTCTACCTTAAGTGTGCACACCCCCAGAAAAGGGATTCCAAGCCCTACGGGTAGTAAGAAGCTCAAGTAGTTCGGACGTCAACGTCCCCCTACTCCACCAAAAAGGGATTACCCTATAGAAGTGATGACTAGGTTACTGCTACTGCTGCCAAAATCCACCAAATATCTATCATTCGAGATTTTTCTACCGAACGCACCAAACTCATTTAATTAAATTTGTTCGGATTAGTTACCGAACCCACCAAGCAAATAGTAGCATCCCTAATCACTCCTTCACAATTAATGGTCGTGAAGGGAACCGACACCACAGATTTCTCCCGCGATGCCCTTACATTGAAAAAGGTTCATTTTATCTTTATTAATTCCCAAAAATTCAGGGATTACTACTCACGTAATTTCCCCAAAGTTATTCAACATTCAACAATGCATCACATATTCATAAATTTTTCAACAAATAGTCAAATAGTACAATTTCATATTTCATACATACAATATATACGAGGTAAAATGCATTTTGGTTGCAATGTGACTTACCTCAACTCCAGATATGTTATAGCTAATCCTCCAACTATGCACCTTCACCCAATTCACCTTCTATTGAAAATTCTAAAGTCAATAATCATTTATAGATTAATTCATCTACCCCTTCTGAGTAGTTTACATTAATTTAGTTAACCTATTTAACCAACAAATTCGTTCCATAAGAGTTATCAAACTTTCAGCTTAGTAATCTGCTCCTAAGGTTATTAAACACTCACTATTAGTTGTTTGTTGCCTTATCTCGTAACAACACATTCGAATTACGATATTCGAATTAAGTAATTATTTAATTGATTTGAATGAATGTAACATGTTTAGCTTTTTCTTCATAAATCCATAAGTTTTATTTTGGTCCATAAATTCCCGAATCTCCTTAATAGTCCACTGCTATATCAATACTCATCGTAAATCAAGTAACGAAATAGTCAAGTCCATAACAATTCATTAGTTTACTTCCATTAGTGCTGGTAACCCAATCACGTATTTATTCTAAGTAAATCCTTATTCGATTGTAAATCACTCACATACTATTTCTTTTATAAGGATCACCTATTTACTTGTATACAGTTAGTTACTACAAGCCAAACAATTCAATCAATCTGGTTCGTTTAACTAATCAGTCCATTACTCATTTAATTTCTATTCACCCATAAGTTTTATAATTAACCACCAATCTCGAAATAGTTATTATTATTGTCCTTGCTTTATTATTATTATTATATTATTATTTAAATTAACTGGTTTTCGGTCAGCCCAGTTTGTTTGTTACAGTCCAGTTATCGTCCCAGTATACTAACGGCCGGCTAATTTATACTAACGGCTAATTTATAATTTATACTGATTGTGAAAAGGAAGAAACTGTTGGGTGTGTTTCGAAAAACAAAGAAAATTAATTAATAAAATTTAACTAAATAAAATGACAGAACGAAAACAAGAAATGAGATGAAGCAGAACAAGTCAAAGCTCGTGCAACGCACGATTTCCTTAAAACGTATTCGTTGCCTCCCGGGGTGCTAGGAGCGTTGCAAGAATCGTTTCCCAGGATACGATGACTACGAACAAGCGTTTGAGCACTCAAACGAAAGTTCCAACGAACGTGAACAAAGCTCAGAACACAGAAGAGTTTTTCTGGAATGCTAGAGGTGTTTGTTTTTAGCTCTGAAAGTATGTGTACGAAGTGTATGAACGTGTGTAGTTAGCAAAGCACCTACTAGCCTTTTATAGAGGTGGATTATGGTGTGTTAATGGCTGTTCAAGGCTTGTGAACGTTGGACATCAATGTCCTAAACGTTGGGCATTGATTCCAGCCAATAAACAGCAGTAATTTATCAATGTCCTAAACGTTGGGCATTGATTCCAGCCTTCAAGCCAACATCAATGTCCGAAAATTTATCTTCTAAAGATAACGTTAATTTTTGTTCTTCCGGTACGTTCCTATTTTATTTTTGCTCCATGCTGAACTGGAACGTTGCAGCATAAATGTCCAACGTCTTTGTACCTTAATGCAGCGGGTTTAATTTGGACCATAAAGGATCGAAGATCAAAGGGAAAGCTGCTCGTATTGCCTTTTGTGCCGCGGTCTATTACATTTGGCATGCTAGGAATGCCAACCGATTTGACGAAGTGGATGTGAAGGAAGAGGAGACCATTGCGAAAATCAAGCATGTGGTATATAAGATACTATTCAATATATACCCACATGACTTGATTAAATTTTGAAGAAGGCCGACACATGGATATTTTGGATGTCGAGGTTTGAAGTTATTAGACACTGCCACATGGACACTTGTATGCCGCGGCATGGACCTTTTGGATGCCGCGGCTTGGGCAATTCGGACACCGAGGCATGGACATCTTAGATGCCACGACATGAGGCAGCGTCTTGGACTCGGGATGTTTGCTACTACAACACCTTTGTATTTCTTTTAACCTCTGAACTTCTGTTCTAGTTGCTTACTTAGGTAGCACGGATGTATGTTTGATTTTCCGATTGGGCAAGTATTTATGCTTGGTCCTTTTGGTGTGGATTAGATCGAGAAAAAACCTCTCTTCACCCTCACATTATGTGGGTGGGTGGGGGGGGGTTAGGAGATCTAGGACGCTTGATGTATAGTTTTTCTGGGTGTTAATATATATTTACATTTCATCCAAAAAAATGTCAGCTTAGAGTCTTAGAGACTTAGAGGCATTTTTAAATTTTCCAATTCCTAACGTTTTACTCTTTAATTTTTTGTTTCTTCTTTTTCCCTTTATTTCCTTTTCTATTTTTCTTCTTCCCCTAAGAAATGTTTTTGTTGATCCTGGTTACACAAGGAACAATCTATGGGGGGATAGATTGTTCTGGTTTTTAACTTTTTTCAAGTCCAAGTACTAGACTTGACATAATAGACTGGCAGCGGATGGGTCTTCTGGTAGGTGTTCTGGTCGGGCAGCCTGAAAAACTTACTAAGGCAGTTGCCTTTCTGTTAACTCTTAGGACAAGATTTGTTGAACACAAAGTCCAAGTCTTTTAGAGTTAATCAGTTAGAATCTAATGCACGTATTAAAAGCAGTAAGTAATGACACCAGAAATTTTTATAGTGATTCAAGGAGCAACATGTTCCTCAAGTCCACTGCCCCACTAAGCTTGTAAAAACGCAGATTACAACGCCTTAGTTCCTAACACTTAAGAAGCACTCATCTTCTTCAAGTCTAGTTGTCACTCGGGATGTTTTTCCTAGCTTCCTGATGACTGGCCTTGTTTCACTGAGTCTCTTGAAGTATCCTCACTTCACAACTCCAGTTACTTTAAGACGTCCTTCTTAAACAAAAAGATCCTTTTGAATAAAAGATTTTTTCCAACGTGCTTCGAAGAAGATATGAAGATGAAGTTCTTGAAGTGTTGAAGTACTGGAGGAACTTTCTATGTGTTGGGTGTTGAAAGATTTGAAAATATTATCTTCCCAACTTCAAGCGTGTTCTCGTATGGAGGATTAGAAAGTTATCTGGCCAGTTGCTTCAAAGTGTATCATATATATACTGAGAGATTCCTTCCCGTTGGAGTGTAGAAGACAACTACATTAAATGTCTGTACTGTTGATTTGACCGGTTGGTTCCAAAAGTAGACAACTTGCTATTTTGGGGCGTATTAAATATTATTCGCCTGGATCCTTGGTCAATCATCATCTTTAAATATCTCAACGAGTGGAGCTAATTAAATGAGCATTAAATGCGCGTCCAGTAGTGTTTCCATTGAGAGACTCCTAGCCGTTAGGGAATATCCCGTTAGTTTAACAGCTGAGGTAGAACATGTATAAATCTCTAAGTGTGAGGGCTTCTGGTGGATCTTCTGAGAAATTCCAAGTCAACGAACACTTTGAGCACTTCTGTTAGATATGAGATACCAGAAGACATGAGGTCTTCTATCCAGTCGAATACACTAGAGCTTACACTTAGAAAAATTCTAATACAAAAATTCTAATGGGGGTACTCTAATATCTTAATTGGTCTAGCATCATCAAAATCTAAATACAATTATTCCTTACAATTCCCTCCTTTTTGATGATGCCAAAACCCTTATTCTACTTCCAGTGAAGTGTCTTTCACCATAAAATAAATAAGTTAGAGCTTCAATTTTTAATCTTGGTGGGCAACTTGCATAGGAAAGCAATAAGAGTTAAGAACAGAGAGAGTTAAATACAGAATATCAGAGCAAACAAATAACACAAGTAAGAGCAGAACAAGGTTAGTAACAGATAGATAATCAAGGAGAGGGACATAAGAGCTTTTACTAAAGGAGACAGTAAGAAGAGTACAAGATGTTCTGGTTACAAAATCTCTTCTTATGCTGCTGCTTCTGCCTCAAATTCCTTAAGTTTTGCATTAACCTTGGCTCTAATTGTCAACAAGTTCCTTGGGGTAGCATATGAAGACCAAGCAGGAGTTAGCTTGCAGTCAAGATAGTTCATTATACCTTCTTGAGCCGTCTTGCTAGGCACTATCTCCCTTTTCCACCAATCTTCAGCTTCTTCAATGGATCCTCCAGAGCTGAACATGATGAACTCTTCATGATCCAGATATATGTTTTCTTGCTGTAAAGGAGTCATCTTTTTCCTCATTTGCTCAAACAGATCAGGATCTGGTCTAGATAAACTACTCTTTTTCCAATCAGAGAAGGAGAAAGAGGACTTCTTTGTAGACTTCTTGGGAGGAGGAGGAGGAGGTTTATAAGTACCATCTTCAATCTTTTTCTGTTTATTTCTCTCATAATATATAACATGATCAGCTGAACCGGAGGCTGAGGTTCTGGCCAGCTGCAAACTTCCAGATTGAGTATCCTCTTCCCTCCTGTTGGCATCATGCAGATTACTGGGGAGAATTTCAATCTTCTGAAATTCATTAGCATTGGCTATACTCAACTTTTCAATGGTAGCAGGTACAGTCTGAGTGACAGAAGTAAGAGTTTCAAGAAGCTCCTTCTACTTAGTTACATCATGAGCCAAGTTTTTATTCTGAGTTTCTATGAGGACCAGCTTCTGATATCTGTCCTTATCAACATTAACCAAGGAGGTGGTCTTCTGTTCAGCAACAGAGCACATCTCTTCCATTTTCTTCAATGGTTGTGTCTTCTCCTCATCTGACTTCTTCAGAATGACCAAACTTGTGGCTAGAGAGGTAATTGCAATGTTCTGAGATTTAAGGGTTTCTTGAATTGAACCCAGAGTATGCTGAATGTTGTCCACAGAAGTAGCCAGAGCATATGTTCTGTCAGAGGCAGTCTTTGCATACTTGTTCAGAGAATTCTTTAGCTGAGTGAAGTCTTCTCTCAAGCAGGGTAAATATTGTTGATAATTGTCAAGAATGAAGGCATTCTGTCTGAATGTGTCCCTGTTGATCTTGATCAGCTTTTGAAGACCTACAGTGACATTCTGTCCAAATTCTCCAGCTGCATGAATGAAATCTTTCAGAGGCACATGAGGCAGTTCCTCTTCATAGTCAGGCATGCCATGTCCCCCAGACTTAGGCATAGGAGGCTTTCTAGGACTTTGCGTTGGAGAGGAGGTCCGATTGATAGGTAACACTATCCAATCACAGAATTATAACAGAAATCAACAATAGAGAAACAAGAAATCTGTTATTGATATCAAAGGAGATAAACCGTATACAAGTTCCCAAAGAAAGAGATAAAACTCTAACTTCCCAGCCAAGACACTTGTCTAGAAACAGCCTGCCTTCCCACTGCAGTGTTTATTCTATTTATAGTATTCACAACGGAATGGTAGTTATTAGTTTTCAACAGAACAACTGATAACTAACTACTAGTCTATTTTCTAGGCCTTCGTACATAAACTTGCCCATAGAATCTGTCATCTCCATTTAGACTAGTGGGGTCCCTAACAATACCCCCCCCCTGAAACACTCAACTTGCCCTCAAGTTGAAAATTAGGGAATTGTTCTTGGATCGTTTGTAATTCCTCCCATGAGTCCTCAAAGTCAGGAAGCTTCTCCCAATGAATAAGGATCTCCTGCTTCCCTTCTTTATTCACCCGGCTGCCTCTTACTTCTGCAGGCCTCACTTGCAACTCACAATCTTCTGTGAGACAATCTGGGAGGTTCTGATAAGCCACTGTAGGTTTCAGCACCTTCTTAAGCAAAGAAATATGAAATACCGGATGTACTCTACACCCTTCAGGTAGTTGTAGTTTAAAAGCTACAGGATTTATCTGTTCAACAATCTCATAGGGCCCATAAAACCTTGGACTAAGTTTTTGATTGATTCTCTTAGCTAAACTCCTCATCTTGTAGGGTTGTATTTTCAGAAATACTCTATCCCCAACTGCTAGAGTAAATGATAGAGTCCTCCAAGATTTCAGCAATTACAGGAATTATTATCAAGAAACAAACTGAAATTCTTTATCAAAGAAGATGAGCAGTACAGTGACCTAGGCAGAAGCCTCCCAAAAGAGAAGAGATCGTCAGTCTCTAATCTTCCCAGTTCCCAGACCAAAGTCCCAAAAAGCCCCTCAACTCCTCCCTGCTATCATCTATTTATACTAACTAATACACTTATTACTATTAATACTCTAATAGGCCCGGTCCCTTATTATTATTATTAGTCTATTAGGCTCGGGTTCCTATCAATACTTCCCCCCAAAACATCCACCTTGTCCTCAAGGTGGGTAATAGGAGAAAGCCACAATCTTCTGCTTCTTCCTCTTCTTCCTTGCTCCTCTTCCTTCCCAATACATGACTGTAGGTTGGTCAAGGAGTTTCCATTCGTGAATATTCATCCTCACTTCTAGCAGAAACAGCACTAGATCCTCTCTTTTCAAAGCATCCATACTATTCAGGTGGTTCTGTTCCTGCTGGTACTGATCTTCATTCATCACCTTCTCTGTAATATAGATTCTTCCTTCACTCTTTCTAGCCTCTGTATCTTTAGCATCAAAATATTTTTCAAAGATAAAACTGTTTCTCTTGTTTTCAAAGATAAACAGCCCCCGATAGAAACATTCCTGAATTCTCCTTGCTTCCCTAACTGGATCTGCCTCCAACTTTCTTGGTCCAAACAAGTAGGGCTCCATTTTTATATTTCCAACAATATCAACTATCTTGTATTCCGTTAAAATTCCACAACTGGAACAATTCACTTCGGAATCCTTGAAGCAGAAGACCTTTTTATAAGGTTGAGCATTCACTTCAGCTTGCATCCCATTAACAATTTCTAGTTTTACAGATAAATCCCTGATTTGTTCATTCTGGGTAATCTTAAGTGAAGCAGCTTGAATAATTGAGTCTAGATCCGCATAGACTCTACCCCACTGGTATTCAAGAACAAACTCAAGAACAACCGTAGCAGAATTGGTGTTCATGTCCTGAACATCCACTTTAATCTGCTTATCAGAAATTTTGGACCTACCAATTGTTTCAACTACATTTGACTTTTCTCCCATTGAATTGTGATTGACTTTCATAATGCTTTTCAGCAAAACAATGCCATCCTCTGCTGCACTTCGAGTATACCTAACATCATTCCTCCAAACAACTCCCATAGGCATATGCCACCAAAATCTCTCTGCCAATGCTTGTTCCTCAAAAGGAGAATCCATTTTTACTTGATTTCTTGAAACAAAGAGGGGGAAAATCCAAACTATCTTCAATTTTGCACAATCTTTGCTAGTATGAAGCAACCCAGGAACCAAGCAACACTGTGGACGAGAATACAAAATCAGTTCCTTCCTTACCAAATACATCAGCCCTAATTCTTTGGTTCCAATCTTGCTAGATGAAGGAAGTTCACTTCCTCTCAAAGAGTTCCAATCTTTGCTGTTGTTATTCCAACTGGAAAGATTGTCACAAGTGAGGGAACGAGCAATTGCTCCAGCTTCAGGTCCAAGATGAACTGAAGATTTATCAATGTCTTCCTCTTCGCCATAAGTTTGTGTAGCTTCCGTGTATGGTTGCTTCTGATTAACCAACTCCTGTTCTGACTCTAGGTATTCAAATAAAGATTTCGAGCTGAAGTCTTCTGCTTGCGTAGAAACCAGAGGTCCCGAAGAATTTGCTTTAGAATCCAGAGGAGCTACTTGAAACGAAGAAGGCGACGAGTGAGAATTTACTGGTGAAGACGAAGATTCTCCACTCCATCGCGTCTTTCTTGGACTTGAACAGTTAGCCGGTGAGGACTTATTTCGCGATTGCGAACTAGAACTAGTTCGTGACTCCGACCGCGAGATGGTGAACGACTGCGACGGACCTTGCTTGTCTGAAGGCGGATGAAGTCTGTTGTTCCTCGATCGTTCTGAACTAACTGAGTGTCGATGATGAGAGTTGCGATGCGTAGGAGAGTAGTCAAAATTCCCTTCCGATTCCTCTGGATTGGATGACCTTCGCGAAGGATGATGCGAAGTATGACGAGAAGAGCTATGCGAAGAGCGATGGCGAGAACTTTCCGAAGAGCGATGCGAAGACTGATTCGCGTGGTGCGACTTGTGCGATGTGTGTCGCGAACTACTCTGGACCTTATTCTCCAACTTTGCGATGTCCGCCTCCGAAGATAGATGATGAGAGTCGCGATGTGACCTGGAAGAAGTGTGCGATCGATTCTTCAAATGTTCTTTCTTCTGGTTCTTAATCTCCGCGAAGCCAGACTTCATCTTCGCTATTAATTCCTCGAACTTCGCCTTTGATTCTTCGAATTTCGCATTTAACTCCTTCCGGCTTCTATCGATCTTCCTTTCCAGCGAATCCAACCTCTCCTCCATTTCTGGCGTACAGAATTCTTCCATCGTTCAGATTCTCGGTCTCCAGGAAGTAGAGCTCTGATACCAATGATAGAGTCCTCCAAGATTTCAGCAATTACAGGAATTATTATCAAGAAACAAACTGAAATTCTTTATCAAAGAAGATGAGCAGTACAGTGACCTAGGCAGAAGCCTCCCAAAAGAGAAGAGATCGTCAGTCTCTAATCTTCCCAGTTCCCAGACCAAAGTCCCAAAAAGCCCCTCAACTCCTCCCTGCTATCATCTATTTATACTAACTAATACACTTATTACTATTAATACTCTAATAGGCCCGGTCCCTTATTATTATTATTAGTCTATTAGGCTCGGGTTCCTATCAGTATTATTAACATTTTAAATCAACACTATCCAAATGATACCAAATGATAGGTAACACTATCCAATCACAGAATTATAACAGAAATCAACAATAGAGAAACAAGAAATCTGTTATTGATATCAAAGGAGATAAACCGTATACAAGTTCCCAAAGAAAGAGATAAAACTCTAACTTCCCAGCCAAGACACTTGTCTAGAAACAGCCTGCCTTCCCACTGCAGTGTTTATTCTATTTATAGTATTCACAACGGAATGGTAGTTATTAGTTTTCAACAGAACAACTGATAACTAACTACTAGTCTATTTTCTAGGCCTTCGTACATAAACTTGCCCATAGAATCTGTCATCTCCATTTAGACTAGTGGGGTCCCTAACACCGATGTTTGCTCTTCTGCGGAGGAGTCTTTTGCCTCTTGGAAGTGAATACTTCTCTAAGAGACAGAACTGCTAACAATGAATCCATCACCACCAGAGGATGAAAGAACATAAACCTTCTGCTTCTTCTTGGGAGGAGAATGATTGGAAGCAACAGACTGTTGAGATGAAGCTTGCCTTGGAGGGGAGGCAGGTGGAGTTGCAGTTTTGGATTTGTGAGCAGAAGGGGTGGGGTTATTGGAATTTTGGGGTGGAGGAAGTTGGTTTTGAGGTGGAGGTGGAGGTGAAGGGGATTGGTCTATGTTAGGAGACTTCCGGTGACGGGGTGATTTGGATGGGGCTTTCTTGGGTGAGCGTGTTTTCTGGGGTGAAGGTTGAGTGGATTGGGTTTTTTGTTTGGGTGGAGATTGTGGGGGTGTGAAATAAGGAGTAGCAGGATGTGATGTGGTTTTCTGTGATTTTGAATGTTTGGAGAAGGAAGATGATGATTTCGGTTTAGGTGAAGGGGAGGGGTTAGGGGGTGTAGGTGATACAGGAGGAGTTCCAACAGGTGTACTTAGGTGAAGGGATTTAGGGGGAGAGGTATCAACATGATGGGGAGAGGGAGGAGTAGGTGAAGTGATGATTACCTCAAGGTCTTCTTTTGATTGCTGAGATCTCTTCCATTCCTTAATGAGTTTGGCATGTGACAGATCAGGGTCATTAGCATCAGAGCACTCTCCATCTTGGCCTCTTCCTTGGAACTTAGGATTTTTAGATTCCTTTAAGTCTTTCTCCAGTAACCAGGCTTTAAAGGCTACAACCTCATCAGCAATGTTGGATTGATTCACCCCTTTCGACAAACTTCCCAGTGGCTTAATAGCAGTCATATCTTTTTTAAAACCAACTAGTATTGTACCCGTGCGATGCACGGGACAAAAGTAATATTTGTAAATTATTTGTAATACTCACATAAAAAATTATATATATATATATATATTAAAATATCGTAAGATTTATTCTAATAACTTTGAATTACACGTATGATATGATAAATAGAGACACTAATAAGCTATGATATAAAAAATCATTACGGATTAGAATTCAAAAGAAATTGCATGTTTTTAAAATCAATAGAATACTAATAAATTTTAATTGTGTGCCGTATTATAATTAATCCTAATCAAATGACTATAACTCCGTCTTTTTATAATATTAATATTTTCACTCAATTCATTAATATTATTTTTATCTTGTTTTATTTTTTTAGAAGAGTATATGAATACCGTTAAAAAAAGAGTATATGAATATTAATTTTTATTTGGTCTCAATATACTCCTCTGCACTTGTGATCCGGAACATAATATTCTTCGGCCCATTTACCGCCCTGGCTCGATTGAGCCCAAACCTAGGTCTCTAACTACTCCGTATATAAATATATACACGCACACTGTAGCTCACTCTCACCGTTGGAATTCTTCTAGATCAGTCCGGCTTTCTCACACGCACGCTCCTTCTCAAGCCTGGATGATGCCTAGTGTGTTAAAATGCATTTTTGTCAACTGTGCCAAAAACTTATGGCAAATATGTGCATCTGTGCCCATAGGAGTTATTAGTCAATCTCTCTTGTTAATGTTCAACCTAAAGTTTACATTTAAGCCAATTTTGTGGTACCTTGTATGATACTACGTAGTATTATATATAAGCATAGAAAATAAGTAGAGGACTCCATTGTAGTTGGGATTACATTGGTGCTAATTTTAATCACTACATAATAGTGTAATTGTATATAAGTACTGCCCTTGTGGCTTGTATGGTTTTCATTTTTCTTTTCAAATCTTATATTGGTGTTTCAGTTTTTCTGTAGTTGAATCAAGTTTATGTAATAAACTTCCTAATTTTATATAAATTTATGTGTTTCTATAAACACTCGATGTAAATGTTTTATGTTTGACTTCAGTTGTATATGTATTAATGTAGATACCTTGATGGTTACTTATTATATGTGAACATCTCTAATCATTACAATAAATTATAGACCATATGCCTAATATGGCATCTAAATTATACCAATTTTAGTTGATCTATTTTATGTTTCATTTCAGGTGTAACGAAGTGCTTGAAGGTGGGTTGAAAGGAGGAAGTGTAAGTAAAAGGGGAAAAATATGGAAATATTTATGTAAGTTAATGTATCAGAATCTCCTTTGCCTCTATAAAATAATAAAATAATTAGTTCATTTCAATATGATTTGGCATACATTTTGCGAACCAATATTTTTTCTAAGTTTAAGTATTGCTTCTAAACTCTGATTATACATTTAATCTTCATGCCTATTAGTAACTTTGAAGCATTATAATCTTGTAATTCTATGATAATTTTCCTTATCAAATCATACATATTCACTTATTCTCTTAAAACATTGTTCAGAATTGGATTCCTCAAAACAGTATTTTTTTAAGCAAAATGTTCTCTTTGAAGAGATAAAGATGCAAGTATTCTTCCCTCTCTTCAATCCCATGCTAAAACTCACCTTAAACATTATTTTGGTTAAGCAAGTATTGTGGTACCTTTCAGGGTGGAGACAGGGAGGGGCTGACGATGACCACGGCCCCTGCAAGAAAAAAAATCTTAAGTATATATTATGTATAAATACTTTTAATCTGTAGAAAGTATGTTGATATTTTAAAATTTGGCTCCTTCAATGTAAAATTGTTAAGGACCGACCCCTTTAACCCTAAATGTTTGGCTCCGCCACTGGTACCTTTGTATGATACTACTATACATGTGTATTGAAAATAAATAGAGGAATCCACTTTAGTTGAAATTATTAAATTGTTGCCTTAGTTATTGTAATCACTACATAATACTGTGGGAGGTATAATTTTATAATTATATCCAACTTTCCTTGCCAAGACATACATATTCTTGTGCGCTTCCACCTTTTTAGTCGTTGGATGACTATCTTTAATGCACCGGATTAAATCTTATTTTTCACAATAAGCACCCTTTTATTATAACTCAACCTTATGTGTGTGTGTGTGTGAGGGAAGATTATATCAGGCCGACCTGATGGAAACCGTTGTCAGGATGAGTCCATGTGGCCATGTGGGGATCTTCCAGGTGGAATATTTTGACGAAAGTTTTTTTAGCTTGTTCCTCATCAAGTTTCTAGTTTATCCATACAAAATTTCAGCTAAAAATTCAATCGGGAAGACAGTCAAATAAATTCTTTACAAAAATTGTACTTTATATATATAAACAACACAGATTTCTTCAACAATTTATTTGACTACCTTTCCGATTGATCTTTTAGCTGAAATTTGGTATGGATGAACTAGAATTGAAGAAGAACATGCGCAAAACATTTCATCAAAAAATTCCACTGAGAAGGGACTCTGATGGCATCGGCCTGACAGGACCTCTACTTATATATATATATATATATATATATATATATATATATATATATATATATATATATATAAAGAACATTTTCAAGCGAGAATAGACTTTGAAAACCCTAGCTGCTCCGGCGATTACGGACGCTCCATGTCGACGAAGCCTGCATGGGCTGCTCCGGCCGGGGTGCCGGGTGCAGCGTCGCGATCTTTTGCGGAAGTATTAGCGGCAAACAAGGAGATTCCACTTAAGGTACCTTTTAGGCGCAAAGGGCTGCCTACGATCCAGTTTTTAGATGATGAGGTTACAACGTTGGCCGATCAGCATAAGTTCGTGTTGGTGGGGTCGTTTGTTAAAGAAGGCCTGCAATGGCCTTGATTCGATCTGAGTTTGAAAAAATTGGTTTCTCGGTGCCATTTACGCTGGGGCTGTTGGATCAAAGGCATGTTCTACTCAAATTTGCCCATGGGGATGATTTCCAGAGGTGTTGGCTTAGGCAAGCCTGGATGATAAAGGGTTTCAAGATGAGGATTACTCGCTGGACTCCCGATTTCCGACCTGATGTTGAATCACCCATAGTCCCGGTGTGGATCATGTTTGACGGACTGCCTTTGCACTTCCACGACAAACGGGCTCTCTTCTCTATCGCAGGAATGATAGGAAAGCCACTCAAAGTGGATGCGGCGACGGCAAATCTAAGCAGACCATCTACGGCTAAGGTGCATGTGTGTTGAACTGGATTTGCTTCAAGAGATTCCCTCGAAGGTTTTGATTATGCAAGGGAATAAGGAAATTGTGCAGCCGGTTACCTATGAAGATCTGCCTCTTTATTGCACTAAATGTAACCGACTGAGACACTCCAAGGAGTTGTGTGGAATCAAGTCACATATGGAAGGAGCTAATGTGAAGCAAGTCAGTATCCAGCCTGAAGGAAATAAGATTTCGCAACGTCAGGTTGTGGAAAAATCTCCTCAAGAATGGGTTCAGGTTAAACACAAAAAGAAGGGGAAAGAAATTGTAGTTGCTCAGGATAATAGGGAGGTGGCTGAATCATCCAAGAGCGAGGAATCTATCCGTGCATAAGCTGAGGGAATAGGGGTAATCAATGGGGAGGACCCGGTGGTGGTAGTGGAGGAACTAGCTTCGAAGGAGGACCAACATGTTGGGGTTGCAAATATACGGGTAGGGAATCATATACCGGGGGAGGAAGCTCTCCAGGACAACAAACAAACTGCTCAGGAGGATAATGCTTTAAAAATTACTCAAACAAGAGAAGGTAGTGGTCAACACGATGGAGAAACAGAAAATGGGGTGGACACTGGGAACATTGCTAGCGAGGATACGTTGGTAGATATTCCTATCATGACGGATGTTTCGAAGCTAATATCACTTGAGGAAGGCACGGTATGTGAACTGGATGGTAGTGAAGAGGGCTATGAAACGGAGGGTGATCATAATCATGTGGAGATGCTCACTTCGGTTGCCTGGAAATCAGTATGTGGAGAATTAGTTAGCAAGGTGGCTTTGATAGAACAAGAGCAGGCAGAGGCACTGGGGGTAATTTCCAGAAAGAAAGTCAAAGATATTCCTCCTCGTTCGGTCACAACTCGTTTGGCGGCCAAGAGGAACAAAAAGGAAGGCTCTTCTGAGGTTTCCTTATGAAGCTGCTTACATGGAATGTGCGTGGTCTCGCTTCGGCGTGCCCGAGACTACGTGAATTTGTTAAGCGCCACTCTTTAAATTGTATTGCTGTTCTTGAGCCAATGGTCAGTCCCTCCACTGGTGTTCTTTATTTAAATAAGTTGGGTTTTTCCGACATTTACATGTCGGCCTCAAATAAAATTTGGGTAATGTGGAATGCTTCTGATTTTGATGTAATTTCAGTGATAGATAGAGATCAATTTTTGTTGGTTAAGTTGAGGTATGTGCCGTTAGACTTCACTTTAGTCTACTCCCCAGTTTATGGTAAGCACACTAAGGCAGAGAGGAGCCAACTTTGGGGAAGTTTGACTATTCATGCACATTCTGATCATATCCCTTGGGTATTAGGAGGTGATTTCAATGTGGTTTCAACTCTGGCGGATTATAAAGGGCCTGGTCAGCCTCTTATTGGTGATGTGACTGATTTCCGAGATTGTATTGATGCTTGTGGATTAAACCAGCTGCCTACTTTGGGATCTACTTACACGTGGACTGGGGTACGGTCTAATGGGCGTATTTGGGAGAAGTTAGATAGATACTTGGTGAATAAAGAGTTTATTGATTCTTTTGACACATGTAATGTTCAACATTTGAGTAAGGACCATCTTACTCATGACCATTGTCCTATTTTGCTCATTTGTGAAACTGATTTGATCAAAGGACCATCTCAGTTCCGTTTCCAAAATATGTGGTTCTCTAGAGAAGATTTCATACCTTATGTAAAACAAAAACGGGAAAGCTATCCAAGGATAGGGGGTATGAGAGGAATGGTTTCAAAACTTAAGGACCTAAAACTGGATTTGAAAGCATGGAACAAGGATGTATTCGGTAACATTTTTAGTGAAACACAAAGACTGGAACAGGAGGCTCTTAGGGCAGAGCAGGATTATGAGGCTAATCCAACTGAAGAGACTAGAGCTCGCTGCCATAGAACCCAGGCTGAACTTCTAAAGAGGCTAAAGCAACATGAAGTATATTGGAAGCAGAAGGCTAGTATAAAATGGTTGAGGGAAGGAGATGCCGATGCCAATTCCAAGTTTTTTCATGCTTCAGTTAAAGATAAGATTCGAAGGCAATTTATTAGAGCCATTAAGAAGATTAATGGAGAGTGGGTATATAATACCCAGGAAATAGGAGCTGAAGCGGTAAGTTTTTTTGAAAACTTATATCACTTTGAGCCAACTGATTCATATGATGATTTACTTCCATATATTCCGCCTATTTTGCAAGAGGGTGATAATACCAATATAGTTAAGATTCCCACAGAAATGGAAGTTCGGGAGGCTGTTTGGGGTCTTAGTGCAGATGCAGCTCCAGGGTCGGATGGGTTTGGAGGTAGGTTTTACAAAGGTTGCTGGGAAATTATAAAAAAGGATGTGGTGTTGGCTATCCAGGAATTTTTTCTAGGGATTCCTATTCCTAAAGGGGTTGGCAGTGCTAATTTGGTGCTGATTCCAAAGAAGAAAAGTCCTGTCTCATTTGGTGATTTTCGTCCTATATGCTTATCTACTTTTCTCAGTAAAATAAATACTCGCATGCTAGCCTCAAGGATGTCGTCTTTTATCCTTCCAAAAATTATATCTAATGAGCAGTCAGGTTTTATGAAAGGAAAAGAGATACAACATCAAGTTTTGGTTGCCTTTGAGATGTTACACCATTTAGATAAAAAGGTGCGTGGCTCAAACCTGGTTATTAAGCTGGATATGGCAAAGGCGTTTGATAGAGTAGCATGGGGTTTTCTTGATGCTATATTGGATAAATTTGGTTTTAGTCATCAAGACAGCTCATAATGGGAAACCTAAATGCAACTCATCTTTCAGTTATTCTTAATGGTTCATCATTTGGTTACTTTCAGCCGCAAAGGGGGGTTAAACAAGGGGATCCTTTGTCACCATTGTTATTTATCATTATGTCTGAAGCTTTCTCGAGGGGGATCAACTATATCCTTCAAAGTGGGGTCATAGAAGCTTTTAATTGGGGAAGAGCTATTAATATAAGTCACTTGGCCTTCACAGATGATCTTATGGTTTTTCTTAATGGTTCAGACAAGTCTATAAGGAATTTTAATATTTTCTTGCAAATTTACCAAAACGCAACAGGACAATTAGTTAATAAGGATAAAAGTTGTTTTGTTATAGGTAAATCTACCTCGGCAGCAAGGATCTTACGTATTGAAAATAAGTTGGGTATGAGGGTCTCTAAATTGCCTTTCAAATATTTGGGGGTGCAGCTCCATAAAGGCATTACAAGGTTAATTCACTGTAAGCAGCTACTGGAGGCAGTTGACGCTAGGTTGGCTTCTTGGAAGCTTAAGCTTCTTTCGCAAGGTGGAAGATTAATACTTATTAAACATGTATTAAGCTCCTTACCTTTACATATTCTTGCTGTGACTGGCATACCTGCAGCAGTCATACGAGTATTCAACAGGAAAATATCAAACTTCTTTTGGGGGATAAAGGATAATAAACATAAGTATCATTGGGCCTCTTTCAAAAAACTGAGTAGGCCTATTGAAGCAGGAGGTATAGGTATCAGATCCTTAGAAGATATTCAAAGAGTTTCCTCGATGAAATTATGGTGGGAGTATCAAAGGGGTGACTCTATTTGGGCTTCAATGATGCAAAGTAAATATGGCAAAAGGGCTATGGGAGAGGTAAAGCCTCTAGATTCTCCCACCTGGAGGAGAATCTGCATTATTCATGTGGAGGCTGAGCCTATGGTGGATAGAAGTGCTAACTCTATCCTATGGAAGCACACACAGGATGGTCATTTCAGTTCAAAGTCTGCTTACAAGGATTTGTGGAGGGGGAGGGGAAGAACTATATCAATTACAAATATTTGGCATAATTCTCAAATACCCAAAGTGAAAGTTTTTCTCTGGAAGCTTTGGCATAACTGTCTTCCATTCCCAGAACAATTGGCTTCCTTTATGGTGGTTTTCCCATCGCGTTGTCCTTTCTGCAGGTCTGCTTCAGCGTCGACAGATCACGTCCTTCTGGATTGTACTCTTGCAAGATCGATTTGGAGCTTTTTCGAAAATGCTCTGAAACCTGGAGGGAGAAGAGTAAGTCAAATTGAAGCTGAATTATTAAAATGGTGGTGTGGAGCTTCGGGAAAGTCTATGGATGCAATATATACTGCAATATTGCCCGGGGTGATTGTGTGGCAAATCTGGAAGTCATATTGGGATTTAATTTGGAAAGAAGAAATCACAACAAAGGAGAAGCTTATCCAGCAGATCTGTAAATGTATGTTAAATTGGAGTTATGCACATGAAAATCTTAAAGGAAATGCTAGACTGAAAGAGATTGGATTCTTACCTGAATTCTTTGGAGTAAAGAAGCGCAGATAGTTCGATGGAAGAAGCTGGAAGAGGACTCAGTCAAACTTAACTGGGCGGTTTTTAGACAGTCTGGCAGGTCGGTGGCTGGATTCCTGTTGAGAGATCATAAGGGAGCAGCTCAAGGTTTTCCACTTAGTGGATCTTCAGAAGGGGACGGAAATGATGAGTTGGAAATGGAAGGATTCAGACAGGTTTTGGAGAGAGTGGAGGCTCTAGAGTTTTCGCAGGTGGATGATGATGTCGGCAGCGAGCGGTTATTGGGGCGGTGTGCTGACCATGCGGCCCATTTCCGGTTTGTTACAAAAATTGGACTGTCCCCGGCCCAAGTTAATCAAGCTGCAGAGATTGTAGCTTATTTGGGCGGGCTGAATTGCTTTACTTGGAGGAAGAGAGATCGGGTGCCTAAAGAGCTTCACAGTGCAATTATTTTAGGGGTAATTCTATTCACAACCCTTTTTTTATTAAACACAGCCCCTAAATATCTCAATTACCTAAATTACCCTTACTTTTAGTAAGGGTCAGAGACATCGACTGCCTACATCAATGAAACCTTCCAAAATCGGAGTACTGGTTTTAGTTGGCTTTGTAGCAAAGCCACTGATTCAAGCTTTTGGAATGGTACTGCGCTGGAACCCAGCACCCCCTTTCAAATTTTGCCCACTTTTTCTTAAATTCATTATTCATCTTCTTCATTCCTTAAAATTTAGTTTGTGTTTCATCCTCCAAATTAGGAATCTCATCCCTCTTCCTCACTTCATGACTTATTTGAGGCACATACTCGAGTACCCCTAGTCAATTTCATCAAATGAATTCAATAAGTCCTAAACAGATGCATTTCAGGAAGGAGGAGGTGTAGTCTCCTCTGGAGGTGTGGCCTTCTTAGCCTGAATCCGCCTACTCTCACTGTCATGTGGATCTACTGGTTGATACCCAAAACAACCGTCCGATAATAAGAGCTCCAAGCCTCCAATACTCCCACGAAACATTCACGGGATGGAAGAATCAATTAGGGAGAGGAAAGTGACGACGTACACGAAGTAGAGGCGATAGAAAGCTCCTCGTCAGCAGAAGCGGCGGAGGGCGTCCCCAACGTCGGAGAGTGGAAGTCAGTGGGCGGCGGAGAGGTCATAGCGGCAGTCTATGGCGGTCTTTATAAGATTTTCCTCGGTCTGGAAAGTTTCATTAGCTGGATGGAGTTAGTGGATTTTAAGGGCATAAAAGGGATTAAAGAAATGTGGGTGTGTATTTAGTAAATCATGGGCTGTGAATAGAATTACCCTTATTTTAGACTCTAGGGAGTTTCCTCATGTTATTATAATCTAATTTTTCAAGTCTATTTGCTAGAGTTTTTCTCTGTTCTTTTGTTGCGGGTAAGGTTTGGTCCCCTGGTTGTATTCGTTTCTTCTTTATTAATAAAACTCTGGTAAATACCTCCGGCATTTACCCCACTGATTTTGGTGGTTTGCCTTCTGGGGTAATATATATATATATATATATATGGTGCGGTTCCAATGAGAACAATGCCTAACGTGAAAACGTGAGAACACTCACATCTAAGCCAATGTGATGCACAATCGACGTTGTCTGGTGCACATTTTAACATTTTCCAAACTAAGCCATTATTAAATAATTGCAGTTGTATTTTTGTAAATAAAATGCTTAACTCGCAAAAGTACAACCGATGAGTCTTATTGTGCATCAAATTGTGATAAATGTGAACGTTCTCACGTTCTCACGTCAAGCATTGTTCTCGTTTGATCCCCTGATATATATATATATATATATATATATATATATATATATATATATATATATATATATATATATATATATATATATATATATATATATATATATATATATATATATATATATATATATATATATATATATATATATATATATATATAGGAGTATTCAGGTCCGGCCAGGCCGGACCACTCCCCCCGTCCGGCCTCCTCCTTTGGGGGCCTTCCCGGTGGTATTTTTTGCTCAAATTTTTTGTGTAGGTTCCTCATCAAGTCTAGTTCATCCATACCAAATTTCAGCCACAAATCCAATCGGGAAGATCGTCAAATGATTTTTGCAAGTTAACTGGTCTGGAATATGTATTTTCCGAACCAGTTAACTTGCAAAAATCATTTGACGACCTTCCCGATTGCATTTTGGCTGACATTTGGTATGGATGAACTAGACTTGATGAGGAACCTACACAAAAACTTTGAGCAAAAAATACCACCGGAAAGGCCCCCAAATGGAGGAGGCCGGACGGGGCTTCCGGTCAGGAAATTCCTGACGGTCAGGAAATTCCTGACCGGAACAGCACTCTATATATATATATATATATATATATATATATATATACACACATATATATATAAGGTCATCCTGATCGCCGTTTTCAAGCTCTATTCGTCTTCTTTTGATCCCGTAGTCAATCCTAGAGCTCTTTTGTCATCAAATCTTCATCGTGAACCTCCCGGTGACCTCCAAATCTATCAATCCACTCTCGAATGCATCTCGAATCATCCCGAGTGCTACTCAAGCGCCAGTGCCGTACTCTAGATTCCTGATTTTGACTCTAAGTGACACAAAACTCAAACCAACGCCTGGTAAACATAACTTGAGCTAAAATTGAGACTTGTTACACCTTAAAGTTAGGAAAACCATCAAAAGCCGATTTCAACACACATCAAATGCATGTCTAAATACGGATTTATCATACCTCTGCAGGTCTGTTTCTTTCTAAGCAAAAATACATTTGTGACCTTCTTGCTTGTTTTCATTTGCACACTCTCAAATCTGTCCACACTCCTCTTGCTACACATACTACTCTCTCACTCACTGATGGTGAGCTTCTTGCATACGCCATTGAGTACAACAATATGGTAGGTGCATTGCAACATTTAATTTCAACACGGCCTGATATGACTTATGCAGTACATTTAGTGTCTCAGTTTATGCATGATCCTTGAACTACTCATATGCTTGCCGTCGAACGAATTTTTAGATATTTACAGGACACACTTGATCATGGATTATGGCTTCAGTCCTCCAAACTTCTTACGTGTATTTTAGGCTATTCGGATGAAGATTGGACTGGTTTTCCGAATACTTCTTGTTCCACCACCGGTTTTGCTGTTTACTTGGGTCCTAATCTTGTGTCTTGGAAGTCCATAAAGCAACCTACTGTCTTCAAGTCTTTTACTGAGGCAGAATATCATGTTATTGCTTACACGGTACATGATGCCTTGCACATTCGACCTGGTTCGATCGAGTTTGGCTATTCAGTTACGGTCTCAGTTCAGTTTTTTTTTGTGATAATATTTCAGCATCCTATTTGACTGTCAACCTTGTTTACCGTGCTAGGAGCAAGCATATTCAGCTTGACTATTACTTTGTTCGTGAGCGCATCACACATAGAGATTTGGTTGTAAATTATACTCCTTCTCATCTTTAGTTGCCTGATATTTTTATCAAAAGTCTCTCTAACCAGGAATTTCTTTTTTTGAAACACAACTTATGTGTTGTATCTCTCGCGCAATTTGAGAGGATGTAATAATATACTTGTTTAGGGTTATTTGTGTAATTGACATTAATTCACTTATTATAAATATATATATGTTAGGGTTCCTAAAGGATTAACATGTTTCATTCTTTTACGGAATCATCCCTTTTCCTCATGATGAAAACAGGTGCACCCCATGGAGACACACTGGGTTGGATAAATTCCTTATCTAAAAGATCTTGAAGTTGTGCCTTTAGTTCTTTAATCTCAGCAGAAGCCATTTGATAAGTAGTTGTTGAAATGAGAGTGGTACAATATATTAGTTCAAAAGTAACTTCCACTTCTCGAGATGGTGGTAAACCAGATAAATTGTCAAAAAAGGCATCTGGAACGTTTGCTACACAAACCAATTAAAAAAAATACTCATTTACCCTTAATTTTTCTACTTTTTATCTTCTATTTCATACTTTTCTGCAATCTCTGTTACATTTTCTACACTTGTTCATCATTCCGACAACTTCTCCATTAAATATTTTGTTAAACTCTATTGTAAGAAACATTTCATTACTCGCAAAAGTGCAACCGATGAGTCTTATTGTGCATCGCATTGTGGTAAATGTAAATGTGAGTGTTCTCACATTCTCACGTCAAACATTGCTCTCATTTGATCCCCTGAATATATAGGGGAAGGTTCAAGTGAGAACACTCTCTTAGGAGAGAAATGAGAATTCAATCCAACCACACATTAATTGAATCATGCGGCCGAAACATGAGATTTGGAATTCAAAACTCGGATGTTACGAGACGTGCTGTTAGAGGAAAAATAGGAAAGCATGAATGGGTTTAATAATTGAAGGGTATTTACGTAAAGAGGTAAGGTGGCATTTATCTCTATAATCAACCACTACAATTCTTTCCATGAAAATCTCTTATGTTTCTCAACTTTTGCTAAAATCTTGGACATCCAATTAATAGGCATTGAATTTTTTATTTATCACTTGCACACATGAACTTATAGTCTTATAGCAATTGGATCTTTCCTAATAATCACGAAACGTAGCTCCTCCACATAGAACTCCCTAATATTTTGTTTTTCACATGTTTTTTCTGGTCTGAATAATTAAATTACCTTTTAAAAATTCATGTTTTTTTGCATTAATCAAATAATTTTTTTCAAAAAAAAATACTTCTTCATAAATATTAAACTATAATATGTCAAAAGGTTTGCATTATGATTTTTTACAAATTCACTTTTATTCAACAGTGAACAAGGTTATTCACACGATTTGCACTCCAGTATATAATAGCTGCACTTTTATTAAAAATTTATGCAACATAGATTTAACTAAATATATAAGGGTGTAAACTATCAACTATAATGTTTTCTAAAATTCTACATTGATACTCTCTTACAGAGTAAAATGCACTTTTAGTGTGCATTTAAATATATATAAAAGTGCACTAGTATCACATTTTTCTAAAATTTTACCTGAGATGCACTTTTCTTCCGAAAACATCACGAATTCCATTATGATTCCATCTCCTAGTGTCACTTTTATCGGCAAAAAAGTGTAAAACGAAAAACTATTGAAAAGTGCAAGAAGAAAATAAGAAAAGTGCATCAAAAGTTTAACACAAAATTTATCATTATTATCATATTAGAAGTTAATAGATGGCTATTATCTTATTATCGATTTTGTTAAGGACAAAATTAATATTTTTATTCAATTAACCTTTACAATCAAGTCATTAATATGCACTTTAGCTTTTGTAGATGTGCACTTCTATATATTTCTAAATAAAAATGAAAGTAAACATCTGAGGGTTTGTAAACAAACAGCTATCATGTGCATTTCTGATATAAATAAAAAGTGGGCCATTATATTATACGTAGTACTTTGTAAAATTATATGTTTGCACTTTGTTACAAAGTTAAATGTATTTTTATCGTGTGTGTTTTAAATATATACAAAAGTGCACTATTATGGGTATGTTTGGCACAACTAGCTAAAAAGATACTTTTACGAGCTTTTTAGTAACTGTTAGCTTTTAGTGACTAAAAAGATCTTAAAAAGAAAAGATGATAGCTGTTTGGTAAAAAGTTGACTGTTTGATTTAGTTCGGTTTGGTATACAAGCTCTTAGGAGTAATTTAAACTAAAAGTCACGAGCTTTTCTCAGATGCTACACCTGGTAGCATCTCAAAAAAGATCTTTTAATTTTTGAAAAGCTCTTAAAAAATGTCATGCCAAACATACAACTAGAGTCTTTTAAGGTCTTTTTAAAGAATAGAGAAGCTAGAAGCTAGAGTCTTTTGTGTGCCAAACATAGCCTATATCGCATAAATTAAGGCCCTTTTAATGACAATTATCTAATTAAGACATTGTCGCCATACCGATCTCGCCGGATCCTCTGACGAAGAGCTTCATACCCTATCTGAAAGACGCCGCCTTTCTGAGTTTTCCGTCCTTTTAAATTATCCAAAAATGGCTACTCAGATGAGCAAGAAGCAAAAGTTTGTCGCCGATGGAGTTTTCTTCGCGGAACTTAACGAGGTTTTGACGTGAGAGCTTGCTGAGGATGGATACTCCGGAGTCGAGGTCAGAGTCACTCCCGTCAGGACAGAGATCATTATACGTGCCACTCGTACTCAGAATGTTCTCGGTGAGAAAGGAAGGAGAATTAGGGAACTGACTTCACTGGTCCAGAAACGGTTCAAGTTTGAGGAGAACACTGTGGAACTGTATGCTGAAAAGGTGCAAGATAGGGGTCTTTGTGCCATTTCACAGGCAGAGTCCCTCCGCTACAAACTTCTTGGTGGTCTTGCTGTTAGGAGGGCATGTTATGGTGTCCTGCGATTTGTTATGGAAAGTGGAGCAAAGGGTTGTGAGGTAATTGTCAGTGGGAAGCTGAGAGCTCAGCGTGCTAAATCTATGAAGTTCAAAGATGGTTACATGATTTCTTCAGGTCAACCTGTGAAGGAATACATCGACACTGCTGTGAGACACATTCTAATAGGGGTGGGCACGGTCCGGTCCAATATTTGGCCGAACCCGTACCCGTACCGTTACTATTGAAACGGTTCGGTACGGTTCGGTCTTAGACCCAAACCCGTTCGGTACGGTCCATTTTCAAACGGGACGGAACCATGCCATACCAATACCAAACAATGCCACTTTTTCCAGGTGTTTAAGAAAAAATTAAAGTTTAGCCATCCTCCAAACAATCCACACAATTTATCAATTTTCATATATCATACTACCTTTGTTCCAAATTGATTTGCAAAGTCAATCTTTTTTTTATCAAACAATTTCTTTTTATTCACTTAATTAGAATTTCACTTTTTAATTATATTCTAATTTGGCCTTTCAAAAAAACTACTCCGTACTTCATATATTTTAATTTGGATTTTGCAACTTTAGAGAGATTTTAATGTGATTTCTAAATATGTAAATTTTAATTATTAAAAATTGTATTAATTATCAAGAACTTAACATTAACTTTGACAAAAAAATGTTGGCTTTGCAAATCATTTTGGTACGGATGAGGTAATTAATGTATTTTAGATAAACTATAGTAGTACAAATTTAATAAACCATACTTCGGTCCGGTTCGGTCCGGTACCGGTTCTCATTTTATGAGAACCGATCATGACATTGTTTGGAACCGGTTCGGTCCGGTTCGGGACAAAAAATTTTGAGATCCGTTTCAAACCCCGTTTATCGGTCCGATACCATACCGGTCCGGTTCGGTATCATGCCGGTTCGGTATTTTTGCCCACCCCTACATTCTAATGAGACAGGGAGTGTTGGGCATAAAGGTCAAGATCATGCTTGGGCACGACCCGGAGGGAAAGACTGGGCCAAAGTTTCCTCTTCCAGATTTTGTCACTATTCATCCTCTTAAGAATGAAGAAGAAACCACCTCAAAGCTGCATGCTACTGCAATGGCAGTAGTGCCAACCACTGATATCGAAGTTCTAGTTATGTAGGCCCACATCAACTGTCAGAGATGTGTTTTTACCTTACGTGATAATATGGATTCTATGTTTCTTACTATGCCCCTGCATTCTTACTTTTAAGATGATCTGTGCTAAGAAAATTTTGTTCTTTAAAAAAAAAAAAAAAAAAGAGACATTGTCTTTTGATGTCACATGTGTTTGTAAAAAAAGAAAACTAAAAATAATGGAAAGTGCATGAATAAGATATGATAAGTGCATCAAAGTAATCTTAGTTATGTTGTGCACTTACATATGAGTTGTTGTGCACTTTTCAATTAACATGAAATGAATTCTTATAAACGTGACCTACATCTTTATTGCACATAAAGAAGTTCCCAAAATAGATAAATCAAAATAGATAGAATGATAAATACAAAAACTAAAGAGAAGATATATGTAAAGAAAAGTACAAAGAAAAATATTATGAAAAAGTAAAATATAAGAAATAGTGTGTAAAACATAAAATAATGAAATGAAAAAGAAAAAGTAAACAAAACCTCAATGAACCGAATTGGAGATTAAAGAGCATATTTTTTCAAAAAAAAAAAACGGAAATGGAGAAAAGAATTGATTTTGACTGGTCAAACAAAATTTAATAACAATATGTAGTGCGGTTAATGCAGCCATCCGTTATCTTTATAATGATGCGGAAGTTTCCTAATTGCCCTTAATGAGAGAGTTCCGAATTATTAAGAAACTCCAAGATCTAATGGCTATAATTCATTCTCAATTCTCTCCTAAGATGGTATTCTCATATGATCTCTACTATATATATATATATATATATATATATATATATATATATATATATATATATATATATATATATATATATAGGGGTTAGTTCCTGTGAGATCACCCTTTTAGGAGAGCAAAAAAGAACAAAATTCAACCATTGATTAATGTAATTGTGCGTCTAAGATGAGGGCTTGGGTTTTTTAAAAACACATGTTGCAGCTCACGTGATTGACCGAAAAATAGAAAGGAGTGCATGCGGTTAATGATGAAAGGGCATTAAAGTAAAAGAATTAAGGGTAAATTAGTAAAAGTTATTTGAATCCTAATAACTACACACCTACACCTACGTAACTAGTGGACTTTGTTGAATTAAGTTGGAAGGTCCGGATATTTCTCTACTACTTATGGTAATTGATCAATTCAATAGTGGGAAGATTTCTTGGAAAATTCAATGCTCCCACTACGTATGCTATCATGTTTTGTTTTTCAATTTGACGTTCAAATTCCAAAATCAAATTATTTTATTTTGTTGCATTAATCACGTAATTTAATTTCATATTAAATATCTCCTCATAAATATTAAATATCAGTTGATCAAAAGTGTTGCACCACAACTTTGTATGAATGCATTTTGTTTGAAAACGAATGCACTTTTATTAAAAACACTATGCACAAGTAATATCACAATATTTACACTCATGAGTATAGAATAGCTGCACTTTTACTGTGAACTTTCTGCAACGTTAAAACAATTAAAGATTTGAATTTTTTAACAAACAATCATTAAATAATCAACACCATTTATCAATGAAATGAATATGAAGTGACATTCCATTTTCATACATAATACTCCACTTTTGTAAATTGCACATTTATTCCATTAGCTTGCACTCTCTAAATATTATATTGCACTTCAAACATGAACGTGTGCATTTCCATACATTTTAATCAAAATGATTTAAAATAAAAAAGTAAATACACTAGGGTGTGGATTAACAATTATCACTTTTAATTTAAATATATAGAAAACAACATTTTTATATTATGCTTTCTAAACCTCTAAACTAACACCTTTTTACAAAATGAAATGCACTTTAATAATGTTCATTATTATATACACAAAAGTGCACTACTATATGACAAACTTATAAAATTTAACATATGCACTTTTCACAAAAATGAAATGCACTTTTTTTTTTCAAATGCATCACAATCTTCGTTATCATGTGTCTTTTTACTACACTTCACATACACCCTTTAAGACCTTATTGTTGGGACAATCTATATCATCCATGCCACTTGGACGATTCGTCTTGCTACATACATTTATTGCTAAATCCATTGCAATGCAATCAAAATAATGATAAAGTGCACCGTAGTTGTGAGAGTACATAAAAAATTATAGAACATAATAGTGCATTAGAAGTGCATTAATAATCCATGTGAGTGCACTTGTGGTGATTTAGATAGGAATATCATAGCACACATAAAATAATAAATATTATTAAAATGAAAGAAAATGTTTGAAAAAAAATACGAGAGTAAGCATTTCAATTTTAGTGCAAGTAAACAAAATAGTTAACAATACAAACACATATCTAAAAATAATATTGTAATGCAAAATGTGTATTACATAGTTTAGTGCATCATAATTAACAACTCACTCTATGTAAAGTAATACGTGAAAAATAATTTCAGAAAAATCAATAAAAACAAATAATTGTTCAGGAACAAAAAAAATATGGCCATATATATATAACCCACTAAAATCTGAAAAAATGAAAAAGTGAAACCCATAACAATATAGAATAGAATATACATATGTATGAAGCTACGTAACCTACGTTGAAATGACTGAAAGAATTACGAAAATATATTGAATTTGTGCTAATTGAAATTCATATGTAGAAGATTCCTTGAGTGGATAAGTAATAAAGTACGGTGGATTTTCACATTTAAGATTTTGATAAGGAAAGAATCCGGCAAAAACATTTAAGGAAGGAAACGGTAGTCAGAATCAAAAAGTCGTAAATACCCTAGAGAAGCATTAATCGTACGAGTGAATTGGAGTGAGATCCAATGGTTAAGATCTATTCTTTTTTCCTCTCCTAAGATTAAGTTCTCACATGATCCTAAATCTATATATATATATATATATATATATATATATATATATATATATATATATATATATATATATATATATATATATATATATATATATATATATATATATATATGTTTTGGTTCAAATAAGAACACGATCTTATGAGAAAAATAAGAACGAATTTTAGCCATTAGATTGGATCATTTTCCTTGACAATTACGTATGATCTCCTTGCCCATATTAGTCATTACACATTTGCTTTAATAACTTTCCATCTATATATGTACGTCATTCATTTCCAACATTTAAATGAATCAATGATTTGCTTTCCTTTTCAATCACAATCCAAATATAAAATGAGCTAGAACGTTTTTCATACTCCTGCGTAGAACATAGTTTTCATATTAGTGGAGTTCATATTTTTATTTTTGTTTTATATGTTTTAGTTTATTTTATTTTTTTAATATTTCCTTTATTTCTTTTAAAATAGTGCCTTCATTTTTTTAGAGACAAAATGAAATTTTTATTTCAAAAGCATGAAAATTATTTGATTATGATTGTGTCTTTTGGTATCAATTGTATATGTAAAACATTTAAATAAAAATAATGGAAAGTGCATGAAAAATATATGATACGTGCATCAAAGTAATATAATTATGTTGTGCATTTATGTATGAGCCGTTGTGCAATTTTTAGTAAATATGAAATGATCTCTTATACTAAGGTGTGCACTTCTTAGCTAATTTAGATGTGCTAATGAGAAAATAATCTTAAGAGAGATATTAGATAAAATTTGGACGGTTGGATTGTATTATACGGAGTATCAAGTTAATTGTGCTTTAGGTGACATTCAAATGTGCATTAAGTAGGTGAAACTTAAATGTGCAACACAAAGAGTGTGACACAGTGACATCATGTGAACCTGAATTGTGCTTTTGATGAAACTCAAATGTGCATTAGGGAAAACTGAAATGTGCACAATTAATAGGTACAACGCAATGACATTTTTGTACTTTTAATTCTGCTCATTTCAATTTCACTTAATTCACATTTGAGTTTTACTTTTTATTCTGCACATTTCAGTTCCACCTAATCCACATTTCAGTTTAACCAAATGCATATAAATTCTTAATTTGGAGAAAGGATGTTTTTATGTAAATAAGGAACATTCAATTTTATTTTGCTATATAGTGGAATTATTAATAATGCAAAATTGTTGTACTTTTAATTCTGCACATTTCAATTTCACTTGATTCACATTTGAGTTTTACTTTTTATTCCGCACATTTCAGTTCCACCTAATCCACATTTCAATTTAACCAAATGCTTATAAATTCTTAATTTGGAGAAAAGATGTTTTTATGTAAATAACGAACATTCAATTTTATTTTGCTATATAGTGGAACTAGCTTTCAAGCCCGTGCGATGCACGGGCAGATGTAATTTAGCTAATTGAAATTTGATTTCTTTAGGATCATATGGAATGTGATTTAAAAGAAAAATAAACTTAGTCTAATATAGATCTTGTTTGAAAATACTAAAATAAATTGAATTAACTTATTTTACTCAAATTGATTAAATTATGACTAAATGAGCTAAATGAGTGGAATCATGAAAAAATATGTAAAATATATTCCATTTGTGAAGCCAGAAAAAGATTATATGAAAAATAGTTAAATTGATCTTCTACATAAGCATCTTGAGTAAATATAATTGCTATGAACCCGATTTTAAACATTTAATATAATCTTATGAAGATGGATATTCATAGAAATTTAATACGGAGTATATATTAAGTAAAATAGTCTAAATATAGAGTCTTTTTTTTTAAAATTGTAAGCCTAAACATATAAACGTATACGATAACATTTAATTGTTGTAATGGAATTAAAACGTATAATTCTAACACATAATTCTAAGCCTAAACGTATACTATAACATTTAATTGTTATAGAAATTAAAATGTATTGTATTTTTGGCTAAGAATACTTGTCATATATAAACTTAGCCTAAAATAGAGCCTGTTTAATATAGTACTTTCTGCGGATTTTTGTTTCCATATCAATATGCAATCAAAAATAGAATCTAACTAATAAAAATAGAAGGTACAAATTAACTAAATAATTAATATATATAATGACATGGCAGGATTATGTGGCGCTTTGTATGCTCTTAAAAAGTTCCTCTTTTATATATATATATTGATTATTAATAATGCAAAATTAATACTCCGTATATCAATGCTGCGTTATTCTAATGATTTTAAAACGCACTTTTAGTTTATAATTACTGCACATTGTAATGTTTTGTTCATGGCTGTCAATTTTAATAGACAAATTGTAATTGGCAAGTAATTTAATGATCTAAATTTGAATTGAATTGGTGCAACGTTTTAATTTGTAACGGATAATATCTCTCGAATATAATAGTAAGGTGTGAGAGCAATTTGTTTTTACTTATCTACCCTTTAGTAATTACTATTATACGTATATACCTTTTAAGTACTTCTCTAATTGTCCATAATTAATAGGTTTCCATTATTATCATAATTTATTTGTAGCCATCCGTTTGATTGAATCAAAGGTCAGATTTCGTTCTTATTTCTCTCATGGGACACCGTTCTCACCGGAACCGCACCCTATATATATATATATATATATATATATATATATATATATATATATATATATATATATATATATATATATAGATTTAGGTTCATGTGAGAACTTAATCTTAGGAGAGGGAAAAAGAATAAATATATATATATATATATATATATGTATGTATGTATGTATGTATGTATGTATGTATATATATAAGGAAAAGATCAGGTGAGAAGTGCCCCTTAAAACGAGAAGTGAGAAGTAATCTCAGCCGTTGGATTTGCATCTGATCTTACAATGCAGTAAACTTATAGACTAAATATAGGAACTTATAACCAATAAATCATAACTTATACAGCTCTCCATAATAATTACGAAAATGCCGATGCGTCAATTTTTTTCCAGGTTTCCGTAATTATTTTTTTGCGGTGACATTTTCGTAATTATTTTCAAGGGGTCTATAAGTTATGATTTATTGGTTAAAAGTTCTTATATTTAGTCTATCAGTTTAACTTCGTAGTTCTCAGCCTAAGAGCACTTCTCACCTGATCCGCTCCCCATATATATATATATATATATATATATATATATATATATATATAGGGGAAAGATCAAGTACAAACTATGCTTATTATGCAAATGTTTGTACGATGCACCTTGACGTTATATGCATTGCATATAGAGGTTCAAAGTGTTGCATATTATATAGTCATAAAATAGCAGTTGCACATTAACGTTCAACGAGTTGCACCCTAGAAAAATTAGGTTTTATTACAAAAATGTCACCTTGCCTTTATATCCTTTAGATCAACTCATCGGATGGTCAAGATAAGTTTGCACTTTGTAAATTAAGCATGATTTGTATTTGATCTCTATTATATATATATATATATAGGGATGAGTTCGAATGAGAAGACATCTTAACGTGTAAAATGAGAATTAATCTCAGTCGTCCAAACTGACGATCTGATGCACAATAACCCCTATCTGATGAACTTTCGAATAGACCTTATTTGATGCATCAGATAGGGGTTATTGTGCATCAGATCGTCAGTTTGGACGACTGAGATTAATTCTCATTTTACACGTTAAGACTTTTTTTTATTTGATCCAAATTATATATATATATATATGTATATATGTGTATATATATATATATATATATATATATATATATATATATATATAAAGAGAGAGAGGTAAGAGATCAAATACAAACTATGCTTAAAATACTAACCTACAAACTCAATAATATGCAACACTTTGAACTTCAATATGCAATATAAATAATATGCAACACTTAATTTCAATATGCAATACAAATAATATGCAACACAATGAACTTCAATATACATGATGGAGTATATGGCCCAGGAACCCCCGGCACATAGACTCCTACTCCTCCTACACAGGTCCATTGAGCCCAGAGAACAACTCGGGCCCAAATGCAACGGCCCAAACCTCGAGATGGCCCAGAATACACACTGGGGCGCCTTCGGCCTCCTTGGCCGGAGGCTCCGAAACTCACAGGACAGCCTTCTCTGACACAAGAAGCTACTGGGAGAAAACGGCGAAAAACGTGAGCCTTCGGCATAATCAAGCCCTCGGCATTAAAGAAGCCTTCGGCTAAACCAAGCCTTCGGCCACACAAGATAAGATACCACATGGAGCCCTCGGCTACACAAGGAGCCTTCGGCTGAACTAGCTCAATCATCGAAGATTCCTTTTGGAGACAGCCAACCACCGCATTTAATACCACGTCACATCCGCCAACCGCATTCAATGCGGTAAACGTACCACTGCCGGTGCCAACCGGCTGATGTGACCCTTCGGCCGTTGGATCACTGACACGTGTACTCTCATCGCATTTATTGCTGCTATAAATAGCAGCCCATTTCTCCTTGTAAATCATCATCTACATCTCAACTCCACACGCTGAGTTCATTTAATAAAATCGACTCTCTCTCCTCCTATTTACTCTGACTTCTCTCTAGTTATTCCCGCAATAACCCTTCGGATAAGATACCCCCCGGGTAGATTAACCATCATTTGGTGCTTTCATTGAGAGGTCTGAACTATCAAGTAAGAAACCCTTCCCTTCTATCAAATATAAAACGCTTACCAAAAATGGGAAGAACCACTCGTGCCCAATCCAAAACCCTAGAAGAGAACCACGTAGCCCCCGGCGAAACCAACGGGGCTGAGGCCTCCAACAGGCTCTTGGTACCCGAGGGTGGTATCATCCTCGAATTGGAGCAGGCTACTGCTGACCTCCGGCAGCAGCTACAGAAGAACGCCCCTGATGCCCGCATTGGCCTTGATAATCGAAGGAGGGATCGGAGTGAGAACCAAGTTCCCCCTCCGGCCCCGGCCATCGATCTTCAGGCTGCCTTTGCGGCCTTTGTTCAAAACATGGCTCTCAACTCAGGAGCCCTCGCCTCCCAGGCGCCCCTTCAGCCCCACGCTGGAGGGAATGTTATCCAACTGCCACCACTCCCTCCTTTGTTCAACAGTCCTCCCCCGGGGATTGGCAATGCCGAGGGGGTCATAGCGCAGGATACCGCCTCCCAAGAGGCCCAATCCAGGGACAAGCGCCCCATGATGAAAGAGAAACCCCGAACCTCTGTACTTGAAAGGCTTGGGGGAGCTCCCGGGCACCGAGGGGTCCAAGACCGCCTCGGGAAACAAGCATTCAGCAGGCCCCAGGAGAGTGGAGCCTCTGCTTCGGGCGCCGAGGGCGTGCCTCCCCCCGAAGCAAAGGCAAAGCCCTCCTCCATGCCGACGACGCCAGGCACCAGATCAATCAGGCGCAATCCTTCCGTGCCAACTCCCAAGGGGTTGCCCCGAAGGATCCTAAGGACGAAATCATCGAAGCCCTCCTCCGTCAACTTGAGGAGAATCGTCAGGCTCCTCCGACGGCTTCCACGGCAAGGCCAGGCCCAGAGTACGCTGACCTCCGAGCGCAAGTGGAGGAAATGAAGCGTAAGCTCGCCGAAGGCTCCGGCGAGCCCCTCATTCAGCTCCGCACTAGGACGCCTTTCACCCCAAGGGTGCTGGCGGCCAAAATCCCCCACAAGTATCGCGGGCAACCCATCAAACCGTATGAGGGGAAGACAGATCCCCAAGAGCACTATAGCCGCTATCAAAATAGCATGATGATGATGGGGGCCTCGGATGAATACTTATGCCGTTGGTTCCTTTCCACCTTGGAGGGGCCCGCGTATGAGTGGTTCAACCGATTGCCCGAAGGCAGCATCGATTCTTGGCAAGAACTTGCCCACCGCTTCCTTACACAATTTGCTGGGAGGCATCGCTCAAAGAAGCACTTCTCCCACCTTCTGAACGTGAGACAACAGAAGGAGGAAACCCTTCGGAGTTTCTTAGAACGCTGGAGGCAGGCCTCCCTCGAGGTCGAAGGCGCCGATGACAGAACCCTGATGGCCCTCTTCCACACCGTCCTCCGCAACGGTAACTTCTCCAGGAGTCTCATCACTGACCCCCCCCCCCCCGCGATTATACCAAGGCCCTTCAGCGGGGGGATCGATACGCTGAAGCGGAAGAAATTGAGAAGGACCGCCGCAATACGGATCCTTCTCAGAAGAATGAAGGCAGGAATCGGCCCGGAGGGCCTCCCCCTCCGACCAACCGAGAGCCACAGTACAACGATCGCTCCCGAGGTGGCCAAGCCAGACCCGGGGGCGGTTACAAGAATAATCCGAAGGCATGGGCGCAACCCGTCCTCCTGGAGCACCCACGCACTCCCCTGACGCACCCCGTCAGCGTCATCTTGGACCATGCAGAAGAACGAGGGCTGGTGGAGCGAGACTCCCGTACACCCCTCGAGATTTATGCCATTGGTCCTGATGAGCCCTATTGCCGCTTCCACCGCCACCATGGACACAAAACCGACGACTGCCATCAGCTGAAAAACGCCATTGAAAGGCTGATACAGGCGGGCCACTTGTCTCAGTTTGTCCGGGGCCCTCCTCCCCAGGGCCCCCCACACCATCAAGGGCCTCCGCCGAAGGCCAACAAGTGGGTGAACCCCAACACCATTCCCTTGGGAAACCCGCATGGGAAGAAGCGTGAAATTGGCGGCCTCGAAGACGAGGGAGAGGGCTCCCACCAACAATACAAGCGCCACATCCACATGATTAATGGTGGCAACACTGGTGGAGACTCCACCAGCCAGCGGAAGAAGTGGGCTCAATCCCTTTACGTTGGGGAGGTCAGCCACGTGCCCCCAACTAAGAGGCCGAGGGGGGAACCCATCTTCTTCACAGATGCGGACCTACCCTCGGGTTCTCTGCCGCATAGAGATGCCCTTGTCATCCGCACTGAGATCAATGACGCCATCATCCTCCGGACTTATGTTGACACGGGGAGTTCTGTCAACGTCATGTATCTCAGCACTTTCCAAGAATTGGGACTCGACAGGGGGTCCCTTCGGCACATCAACACCCCCCTCTCCGGATTTACAGGGGACAGCATCGACGCCGAAGGCGTCATCACCCTCATGGTCGAGTTCGGCGACGGATCCCATAGGGCCAAGCTCGAAGTGGAATTCGTCGTCGTCAACCTCGACTGCGCGCACAACATCATCCTCGGCCGGCCTGCCCTCGAGGACTTGGAAGCCGTCATCTCCTTGAGGCACCTCTGCCTCAAGTTCCCCACACCTACCGGCATCGGTTACTCGAGGGGAAATCAGAAGCTCTCCAGGCCCTGCTACCTTCAACTTACCAAGAAGGTTAGTAAAACCGAATTTCGGATTGACACCATCACCGCCAAGGCCCTGGAGGAAGAAGAAGGTAGGCCGAGGGCTGAGCCTGCCGAGGGGACCGAAGACTTGATACTCGATCCGGCCAAGCCGGAGAGAGTCCTGAAGATTGGAGCCAAGCTCCCCGAAGACTTGAAGGCTGGCATCACCAAAGCCCTCCGCGCCTACTCCATTGTTTTTGCATGGGGGCCGGAGGATATGCCAGGAATTGACCGAAGGGTTATCACCCACCGCCTAGCGGTAGACCCTTCGGCCAAACCAGTGCAACAGCGGAGAAGACCCCTCTCGGCCGAGAGAAGGGAGTTCGTGAAGAAGGAGGTATCTATGCTCCTCTCCATCAAACACATCAAGGAGGTGAAATACCCTTCTTGGCTGGCAAACGTAGTCCTCGCACAGAAGCCTCCTACCTTCCGCATGTGCGTGGATTACACGGATCTGAATAAGGCGTGCCCCATGGACCCCTTCCCACTGCCAAACATTGATCAGCTGGTTGATGAGACCGCGGGATGTGAAATCATGTCATTCCTCGACGCATTCCGCGGATATCATCAAATCTACATGCATGAGGGAGACGCTGAAAAGACCGCCTTCATGACACCCGAAGGCATCTTCTGCTACCTAGTGATGGCCTTCGGCCTAAAAAATTCAGGCGCTACCTACACCCGAATGGTGGCCAGGGTTTTTCAAGCCGTCCTAGGGCGCACCATGGAGGCTTACGTTGATGACATGATCGTCAAAAGCAAGAAGGCAAGCACTCACGCCGACGACCTCCGGGAAATCTTTGCCATCATGCAAAAATTCAATCTCCGGCTAAATCCGAAGAAATGCACCTTCGGCGTACAAGGAGGGAAGTTCTTAGGCTACATGGTCAGCCGAAGGGGTATTGAGGCCAACCCCGAGAAGATTCAGGCCATCATCAACATGGAGCCTCCACGCAACGTCAAAGAAGTTCAACGGCTGACGGGTCGCCTGGCAGCCCTCAACCGTTTCCTCTCCAAGTCAGCCGAGAGGGCCCTCCCCTTCTTCCAAATCATGAGGAAGACGGCGGGTTTTCAATGGACACTTGAATGTCAAGAGGCCTTCGACGAACTCAAGAAGTACCTCTCCTCTCCCCCAGTGCTCTCCAAACCAAAGGCGGGGGAGACTTTATACTTATATCTCGGTGTTAGCCCTGCGGCTATCAGCTCAGTACTAATCCGAGAGGAAGACGGCATCCAACATGCCATCTTCTACGTCAGCAAAACCCTCCGGGAGGCCGAACTCAGGTATTCTCCCGTCGAGAAGACGGTGCTAGCCATCGTTTGGACCGTCAAGAAGCTTGGCCACTACTTTCAAGCTCATCCGGTCCAAGTGCTCACTCATCAACCCCTCGGCGCCCTCATGAGGAGCCCCACAAGTTCCTCCCGAATGGTGAAATGGGCCATCTTCCTCAGTCAATACAACATAGATATCCGTCCGAGGCCTGCCATTAAGGGCCAAGCCCTGGCAGACTTCGTAACGGAGTGCACCGCAAGATCAGCAACAGACGGGGAGCCTTCGGCACCCCTCGATGAGTGGTGGACACTCTATACCGATGGCTCCTCGGCCACCAAAGCATGCGGAGGAGGAGTAGTTCTGATCACACCCGAAGGCTTCCGCGCCTATTATGCCATCCGCTTCTCCTTCAAAGTATCAAACAATGAAGCCGAATACGAAGCCCTCCTTTGCGGCCTTCGGCTGGCAGCGAATCTGAAGGCTAAGATGATCCACGTCAAGTGTGACTCCAAACTCGTCGTGGGTCAAATTTCCGGGGAGTACGAAGCCAAAGAAGGGAGGATGAAACAATACAAAGAAGCGGCTAAGGAGTTGCTCAAGGTGTTTGAGGCACATTCTCTTACCCAAATACCGAGGGCTCAAAACTCCGAGGCCGACATTCTATCCAAGCTTTCGGATGAATCCCCAGAGCACCTCTCCAAAATTGCAAGAATTGAGGAACTCAGCCTCTCAAGCATCCACGCGAGCCCCGTCATGAACATTAACCTGAGGCCGGAGGATTGGATCTCCGACATCATCGCCTTCATCACCACGGGGCAACTGCCCCAGGACGAAGCCCGCGCCAAGTTAGCAAAGCTGAGGGCTCCCAGCTACACCCTCGAGAATGGGAGGCTTTACAAAAGATCTTACAACGGCACCCTCCTTCGGTGCCTTCATCAAGATGAAGCCGAAGTCGCTATGGAGGAAGTGCACAGTGGCACTTGCTCAGCCCACCAGGGACCCTTCTCCATGTCCCGAAGGCTCATAGTTCAAGGCTACTTCTGGCCCACGATGGCTAGAGATTGTGCTGACCTAGCCCGAAGGTGCACTGCTTGCCAGCACTTTCAGAAGGCCCCCGGCAGACCAGCAGTCAACTATGCCCCCATCAGCACCGCTATACCCTTCTCCAGATGGGGGATTGACTTAGTAGGCCCTCTGCCGAGGGGTACCTCCAACAAGAGGTATATCATTGTGGCCATTGACTACTTTACCAAATGGGTAGAGGCCGAGCCCCTCGCCAGCATCACTGAGGCCCGGTGCCGCCACTTCGTTCTCAAAAATATTCTCACAAGGTTTGGCGTCCCCCAACAAATTATCTCTGACAACGGGACTCAATTCGAGGCAGCCCCCTTCTGTGCCCTCCTTGAGGCTTGGGGCATCAAGCACACATTCTCTTCCGTTGCCTACCCTCAGGGCAACGGACAAGTAGAAAATGCCAACCGCACTCTCCTCGAAGGGTTGAAGAAGAAGCTGGAAGCCGAAGGGGGAGGCTGGGTAGAAGAACTCCACAACATTCTATGGGCCTACCGTACCACCCCTCGGCGTGCGACAGGGGAAACACCCTTCTCCCTATGCTATGGCTTTGAGGCTAAGGCTCCAACAGAAGTAACTCTGCCCACCCGAAGGGTTGAACAATATGAACCTGAAGTCAACGATGCCAACATGGCCCTCGACCTTCATCTCATCTCAGAACGCCGAGAGCAAGCTTTTCTCAGGGCCGAAAACTATAGGAGACAAGTCAAAGGCTACATCGACGCCAAGGTCCGCTCCCGGGAATTTCAGGTGGGTGACTACGTCCTCCGACGAAGGGAGGCCAGCCTACCCACCGAAGGAGGAAAAATGGCTCCCAAGTTTGAAGGCCCCTACATCATCTCAGCCATCATCAAACCAGGGACATACAAGCTTAAACGCCCCAATGGGATGGAGGTCCCTAGACATTGGAATGTGCACCACCTTGTCAAATTCTATCAATAAAACGTGAGCGGCCAAGCCCTCATACTCAGCAAGTGTAAATATCAATGGCCCAAGGCCCCATCTGTTTTGAAGAATAATCAAAAGGCCAAGCCTTCATCACCTACATACTGTACAAGCGGCCCAAGGCCCCCTTCTCTCCTATAAATGAGTGGCCAAGCCCTCATCTCTTCACTAAAATAGGCCCAGGGCCTCTTCCTCTCATGAGAGGGAAAAACAGTTTAGGTACCAAGTACCAAGTGTATGGGTCACCCCCATCACTCTTTGAAAACACCTAGTGTTTTCTCACTAAGCCGTACCCCACGAGGTCGCAATCATGCATACATTATGCATACTTATACGTACTTAATCCTTCCAAAAAAAAAAAAAAAAAACCGGGGGGTGCAACACCCCTCGGCTCCGGCTGGTACCAAGTGCCCCCGGCTATTTGTGTTCCACACGCAAATAAAACCCTTCCCAGGAACGCTTTCCGCGCCATCCCCCAAGGGGAGGCAGGCAACGGACCATGTCCCGGGCCCAGGATTCGACTTCCACAAACGAAACGCTCCCCGCGCTATCCCCCAAGGGGAAGCAGGCAACAGACCATGTCTCGGGCTGAGGGGACGACTTTCAAAACCGAGGCGCTTTCCGTGCTATCTCCCAAGGGGAAGCAGGCAACAGACGATGTCTCGGGCCGAGGAAACGACCCTCAAACCCTTTGGGATATCGGAAGGTCATTCCCGAAGGGGGAGCCAACGGTTTATTCCGTTGCCTCCCATATAGGCCAAGCCTTTCCTAGAAACCAAGTTTCTAGATGCCTCTCCTGCACCATCTAAAAAAAAAAAAAAAAGATGTGTAGGGGGGAAGGAACTCCCCGGATGCTATTCTCCCCGGAGGCTCAACACTTCGGATATATATTCCCGAAGGCTCCCACAAAGGCGCAAGAAAATCTCTCAACAACAAGTCATCTGGCTACATAGCCGAAGGTTTCACTGCATGAACCATGGACCAAAGGCTGGATAAGAGTTCAACTATGGACCATGCCGAAAAGCTAGACGAAGTCCCAAGGCAAGCTAAGCCTATATCCACACAAACCGGTGGCCTCACGCCGAAGGCAGAATGTCACCAGGCTCATTCAACGATGAAAAAATTTCTAAGTCCACGTATTGGCATCCTTCGGGAAACACATCTCAGAATTTCACTAAGTCCATAATCTCAACCATACGCACCAGGGGCTCGGGCAGTTCCCACGCTCGAAGGTTCATTACAACATTTATTGAAACTTTGATGGAAAATGATCAAGTCCACATTTGGGGACCCTTCGGCGGCAAACCGGGACGCCATCTTCATTAACAGGCTTATAGCCGATGGCCCCCCAAGCTACTTGGCAACGACCTAAAGCTACACTAATAATCGGAGGCTCAACACTTCCGGGGGCGTAAGATGCAACTTCACTTGGAAAATTTCCTAAGTCAAATTCGTTTTAGCCCTCGGTCCTATCACTTCTCCCCGGAGGCATTTACAAGGATTCCTTGCCGAGGGCCTCCGATGGGTTTTTACTGAGAATATTTTCTGAGGTTTTGCACTACATCCTAAGGGCTCGTGATCCAAGACAACGACCCCCCGGTGATCCCACACTACAAACAAAACTTGCAAGGAAAATCTCACTCGAAGATTCTCTAAGTCCACAAACGACGACCCCCCGGCGATACTGTACTATGGCCGGAGGCTAGCAGGGAGTTACACTTAGAAAAATTTACTAAGTCCACAAACTTGTGGCCTTCTGGAAGCCAGACAAAAGGAGGAAAAAATACATGGTGAATAAAGGTACACATTCATTCATAAAAGACCCGAAGGCACATCATTCATTCAAAAAACAATACTTTCAGAAGATGTCTGTTTACAAGGGGCCGAGGCCGGAAATTACAAACTATTACAGAGTTGAACTTAAAGAAATTTCAGGCCTGGACGTCTTCAGCTCCGTCCTCCTTCGGCTTTGAGGCGGCATCCTCCCCGGCAGCCTTCGAGTTGGCCTCTTCCTCTTCATCGTCGTTGGCCTCTTTCATCAACTCGGAGTCTTCGAGATCTGGTCTCTCAACACCCGGGGGAAGGGGGACCCTGGTGTCAGGCTGGAGGGGGGGTAGACCGTAAGCTTCGGGTTTGAAGTTCTGAGGGTCAACGCCGAAATGCCTGGCGAGCCTCCGGTAGACGAGCCACTGGATAAAGAACTCGCCCCCATCATAGTACTCCTTGCCCTTCCGGGCTAGCCACATCGCCCCGGGGCCACCAACCCAGTCGTCAACACTTTCCTCAATCACCGAAGACAGCCATTGCTTGTGCTCTTCAGCCCTCCATCCCTCGGCAATAAAGGCGGCGACGGCTTCCTTCTCAGCCTGGGCAACGGCCTCCCTCTTGGCGGCTTCCGCCCCCTCGGCGGCGGCCCTGGCAGCTTCGGCAGCGGCCCTCTCAGCGTCCGCCTTGCCCTCGGCTCTGGCTATCACCTTGTTGTTCTCAAGGATGCTGTTAAAGGCCTCCGTCTCCAGCCGAAGGGCTTCCCGAACCTCGCGGAGCTGCTTCCGGGACTCTGCCAGGGCCTCATCGGCTTGCCGCTTCTGGGCCTGCGATTCCTCCAGCCTCTTGAGGAGCTCACCAAGACCGAGGGCAGCCTGCAAAGTTGAATCATCAAGCAACGAGGGACGGAGTTCCGGAATCGAAACATGCTAAACAAAACGTATTAAGTCGAGAGAAGGAGGAGAAAAATCTTACAGAAACAGAGGCTTGTAGGGCCTTGTTGCCAAGGGCATCGTCCTTCATCCTGGAGAGCACCGCTTTATCCGTCGGGGGAGTGGCGCCATTCAAGAACTCCCTCGGGCTGAGGGTGCCATGCATTATGGCGGTTCCCTTTGTAATGGAGAACTGCACGTTCTCCATAGGCCATGTCAATTCAGCCCCCCGGCCCGAGGGGACATTGGAAGTAGCAATCACCACCGGCGTCCCGGAAGAGGAATGACCTTCGGATAAAACCACCGGCTCCCCCTTCGCACCGACAGACTTCTTAACTTTCTTACCGGGGGCCTCGACGTCTTTGCCCGACGCCTTTCTCTTTGCCACCTCGGTTTTGATGGCACCAGCTCCAGGGGCATCTTTGGAGGGGGTCCCGGCAATTTGGGCCTGGCCGGCCTCATCCTTGCGGAAGAATTCATCGACGGGCTTATGTGACCCAGCCTCCTTCTTCTTTGGCTCCTTGGCCAACTGCTTCTTCAGCCTGGCGAAATTCTTCGCGTCCATCTCGGGGCCTGCAAAAAAAGAGCATCCCAATATTAGAACAGAACAATGAAGTAAGAAAAACAAAAAATTCCCAAGTACACAACTGGAAGCCCCCGGCGATCACCTTCGGCGCTCTCATAAACCCTGTCTATCAGAGGGTACTCCTCATCAGCCTCCCCCATCAAGCGGAAACGCCGGAAGCTAAGCTTGAGAAGCTCTCCCGGAAGGGTGGCATCCTTGATGGTCTTCAATTTGTCTGACCCCTCCGGCTTTTCACCCAACTTCCTCCCACGCTCCACAAGAACAGCACCCCCGACCTTCGGGTGCCTTTTGAAGTTATCCCGAAGGGGTGCGGCGAATGGATTTTCCGCCATTCGAACATAGCAGAACTTATCCTTCCATCCCTTGTGGGACGAAGGGATCTCGGAAAACAACCTGAACTCGGGGATTTGTTGCAAATTGGCGAACCCCCCAGCATTAGAGTGTCCTCCCCGGCAGAGGTTGAACGACAGGAAGAACTGGTCCAGAGAAGGCTCTACCTTCCTCTCCCGGCACAGAGACAGGAACCCCCCCAGATAAGAGTGACTGTTGGGAGTCAACTGGCAAGGGGCAAGCTTAACAAAGCGGAGATATTGTAGCACGAAGGGATGGAGGGGGAACCGGAGGCCCAGCTCCACTGACAGGATATGCACCGCGAAACAGCCGGCGGGGGCGTGTAGAAGCACGTCATTCGGCCCCGGCTCCACCACCTGTGCCGAAGGGCCGACAAAAAATTGTGTCGCCATGTATTCTGCATGCGTGGCCTTGGTTTTCACCTCTAAAGCCGCGGTGTTCAAGTATGAATGACCCTCCGGGATACCTACAGGTTGCCCGACATCGGCAGCGGCTTGTTTCTTCTTAGGTGCTGCCTTCACCTTCTTTGTCCTCTTCCCGGGGGCTACACTAAGAGGCTTCGGGTCCAGGGGCCTGGAGCTCCCGGCTTCAGCATCATTATGAGAGGGGGGAGGGACAGCGACGGTCACCCTCATCCGCTCCTTCTCCTCCTCCTCCTCGGCAGTTTGGACCGCTAGGGCCATCTCCTCATCTTCTATCACCTGCTCAAACTCCTCGGCTTCGGCCTCAGTTATGAGTCGGTTTTGGACCTCGGCAGCCACTTGCGAGTCGTTGATGTGCGAGGACTGTTCGCTAGAGGATTCCACCTCAGAGATGCTTTCAGATTGCACCGGGGCCTCCCTCGAAATGTTTTGGGAATCGGTTTGCGAAGACATTTTTGTTTTTTAAGGGAAAGGGTTTCTGGATGAGGAAGGCTACTAATGATCTAGCCGAGGGCTGGCTACTAATGATCTAGCCGAGGGCTCCTAAAATCTCTAACACAACTTCTAAAGGAACGAAGAGCAAAGTACTAAGGAAACGAAGAACGGAGGCAGAACTGACCTTTGGATTAAAGTCTGATCGAGGGCAAAATTTTCTCTCTCTAGAAAATTCGGCAGAGCTTCGCTAGAGTTTATGAACGCACAAGGAGGACTGAGCTCCGCCTTGGGGTATTTATAGGCAGATGGGCCTCAAGAACTGGGCCTCAACTCGAAAGCCCATCATTGCAGGCCGCCGTTTCGACCAATGGATGACCGCCGCTCCCTCCAGCCAATAAGGAAACGCCACGTCAACCCCTCTTCCAACGGCTATATTGCAACGGCTATATTTCAGAAGCATTGGAGTGCCCTCGAATGATAGCCTCCGGCTACCGCCCTCCTCAGCCCACAGACAACGGATTCCACCAAACGCCTTCGAGCTTGCGGCAGCATAAGCCCCCGACTTTTCAATATTGTCACTCCTCGGGTTTGCATCAACACATCATAACTCCTTCAGCTCGAACTTGCCTTCGACCTAAAGGAGTGGGGGACTGGGATACACCCCTCGGGAATCTCACAGAACAAAAATTTCTTCATACAAAAATTCACAAGTAACGCATACAGCCCCTGGGCAAAGGTAGAACCCCTCGGGTACGTGACCCGGTGTACCCCTCGGCAATAGCGAAATAAAATATCAAAAGTTTCCCTCAGAAAAACCCTCGACATGTGAAGGACTGAGGAGAGGCTCCGGCATTCGTACGAGTATTATACTTCCTTCGGAAAACCCTCGACATGTGAGGGACTGAGGGAAGCCTTCGGCTAACAGCGGAAGGCAAATTCTCAAGCAAAGACGCCCAACTAAATGATGAAACCCCCAGAAGAATCAACACATCTACTCCTTTTCCCTCAAGTACCTTTCGGCAAAAGGAGTGAGGGACTCCTGATGGAGTATATGGCCCAGGAACCCCCGGCACATAGACTCCTACTCCTCCTACACAGGTCCATTGAGCCCAGAGAACAACTCGGGCCCAGATGCAACGGCCCAAACCTCGAGATGGCCCAGAATACACACTGGGGCGCCTTCGGCCTCCTTGGCCGGAGGCTCCGAAACTCATAGGACAGCCTTCTCTGACACAAGAAGCTACTGGGAGAAAACGGCGAAAAACGTGAGCCTTCGGCATAATCAAGCCCTCGGCATTAAAGAAGCCTTCGGCTAAACCAAGCCTTCGGCCACACAAGATAAGATACCACATGGAGCCCTCGGCTACACAAGGAGCCTTCGGCTGAACTAGCTCAATCATCGAAGATTCCTTTTGGAGACAGCCAACCACCGCATTTAATACCACGTCACATCCGCCAACCGCATTCAATGCGGTAAACGTACCACTGCCGGTGCCAACCGGCTGATGTGACCCTTCGGCCGTTGGATCACTGACACGTGTACTCTCATCGCATTTATTGCTGCTATAAATAGCAGCCCATTTCTCCTTGTAAATCATCATCTACATCTCAACTCCACACGCTGAGTTCATTTAATAAAATCGACTCTCTCTCCTCCTATTTACTCTGACTTCTCTCTAGTTATTCCCGCAATAACCCTTCGGATAAGATACCCCCCGGGTAGATTAACCATCAATACAATACAAATAATGTAAAGATGCACAGTTTGTGACAGTTTGTAGGTTAGCATGGGAGAACTAGTTTGTATGTGATCCCACCCCTATATATATAGAGAGAGAGAGGAACGACCTTATGTAAATTTACCACATAAATAAGTATAAAGATATGCATGCACTAACCTATTCATTTAGGTAATTACGTAAGTATATGATTTATTACGTAAGTATTATGTTTCTAGTACAATCTTAAGATGTTTCATGTGCTCCTCCTCAGACTTGGAAGAGACCAAAACATCATCAATAAAGACAACAACAAATTCATCTAGAAAAGGCTTGAAACTCGATTGATTGCACAAAGTTTTAATTAGCAAGCTCGTGTTTTTTTAGACTTTTAGTCATGTTATTAAGTCCATCATGGTTCGTATTATTTTTTACTGTTGCCTTTCGTTTTGGTTGGGTCATGCGTCAGTTGGATGTTAAAAATGTTTTTTACATGGTTATCTTACTGAAAAAGTTTACATACATCAATTCCATGGTTTTGTTCATCCTCAATCCCCTAATTATTTGTGCCGCTTGCGTAAGGCTATTTATGGCCCCAAGCAGACTCCGCAGGCCTGGTTCCATAGGTTTACAAGTTTTCTACCCACACATATTTTTTTGTGTAGCAAGTCTGGTCATTCCATGTTCATTTTTTGTCATGGTGGTTCTGTTATTTATTTATTATAATATGTGGATGATATTATCATCACTGGCAATTCTTCTTCTCTTTTTAGTTCCTTCATACGTCTCATTGCAATGAAAGATTGGGTGATCTTCATCATTTTTCAGGGATCCAAGCTGTTTGTACCTTGATGTGAGTTTTCTCGCACTTAAAAAGATTGTAATATAGTGGTGTAAGTACGAGTATCGTCTCCACAGGGACGGACAAAAATGAATCAAGAATTAATTAAATTCAGCGGTTAAAAAAAATAAAATAAAAAGCAATTGTGCGAGATGAATGGTTTGGAAAATTAACTAATGTGAATGAACGATTAAATAAAAAGATTGGTTTCTCTCTAATTAACGACGAAGGGAACATGGATTGATTCTGGGGTAACCAGATTTCTGGCAGATCAAGCCTAATTACATGAAATTAATTTAATTGAGCCTATCTAATCATTACTAAGTTCTTACCACTCTCGCGGCGTAAAGTACAATAATTTAGGGGACTAGACTGATCTCTCATGCGATAGGATCCTAAATTATTGCCAAGACGAGCGAGCTTACGGCCCCTTAATCGCTACTAATCTCTTAGCGAAAGATTAAGTGTGTGTGAATGTGTCCTAGAATAAATTAGATCTCTCTTAATTTATTCTACAAGCAATTGTAATTCTAACGGCCGTTCTAGGTGACAAAAGATATAAGTTAAATTATTCAAACACAAATTAAACGGCATTCATGCAATTAAACCGACAAGAATCTAGCCATACATCATGATCAACTCCTTCATCAACCCCAAATCCCTAATTAAACTACCCACAATTCATAATTGAAGAATCAATAGAATTGGGAAGAATAGAAATATAGAATTAATTGTCATTAATTAAAAAGATGAATTTACAAATAATCTCAGGGTTCTTGAAGAAAACAACGTAAAAACGCAAGTAAATTCGTCCCTGGGCCTTTCCGTAATGTTCGTCACCCCTAAATATGAGTATGGAGGCCTTATTTATAGAAAACAGTCAAAATTCGGCTCAAATCGGGATTTCCGGAGGCAGGCACGGTGCCAGGCACGACCGTGCCTTCGACCATGCCTCCTGAGAAAAATGGCGCGTTTTGGGCAGGCACGATCGTGCCTGACCGGCAGTAGCTCCGCGGTGCTTTCTCTTCACGCACGATCGTGCCTAACTTTGAGTGCACGATCGTGCATACTTAACTTCCAAACTTGATAACGCTTCCTTCACGAAAGTTGTAGATAATGATGTCCTCTATCCACCACAACTTACCGAATTGGATTTGAATCATTCAATCAAGATATATGAATAAAAAGGTGGAAGGTGGCATTCTGAAATCACAACAGAGCTCATCTGATTTCATCATCTGTTTTCACCTTGCTACTAGCAGATTCTCGCAATGGTGTATTTACATGATTTGTAGCCCTTGAAGTTGGCTTTCATATTCAACTTGAATCGTGTCCTTTGGATGCTTCTACAAAGAGATTGCTTGAACGATTGACAGAAGATCATCCTGATCGTCGTTTCAAGCTCTATTCGTCTTCTTTTGATCCCGTAGTCAATCCTAGATCTCTTTTGTCATCAAATCTTCATCGTGAACCTCTCGGTGACCTCCAAATCTATCAATCCACTCTCGAATGCATCTCGAATCATCCCGATTGCTCCTCAAGCGCCGGTGCCGAACTCTATATTCCTGATTTTGACTCCAAATGACACAAAACTCAAACCAACGCCTGATAAACATAACTTGAGCTAAAATTGAGACTTGTAACACCTTAAAGCTAGGAAAACCATCAAAAGCCGATCTCAACACATATCAAATGTGTGTCTAAATACGGACTTATCATACCTCTACAGGTCTGTTTCTTTCTAAGCAAAAATACATTTGTGACCTTCTTGCTTGTTTTCATTTACACACTCTCAAATCTATCCACACTCCTCTTGCTACACATATTACTCTCTCACTCAGTGATGGTGAGCTTCTTGCATACGCCATTGAGTACAACAATATGGTAGGTGGATTGCAACATTTAATTTCAACACGGGTTGATATGACTTATGCAGTACATTTAGTGTCTCAGTTTATGCATGATCCTCGAACTACTCATATACTTGCTGTCGAACGCATTTTTAGATATTTACAGGACACACTTGATCATGGATTATGGCTTCAGTCCTCCACACTTCTTACGTGTATTTTAGGCTATTCTGATGCAGATTGGACTGGTTTTTCGAATACTTCTCGTTCCACCACCGGTTTTGCTGTTTACTTGGGTCCTAATCTTGTATCTTGGAAGTCCATAAAGCAACCTACTGTCTAGGGCTGGGTCCGAAAAATCGAAAACCGAAAACTGAATCAAATCATACCGAACCGTAGCCAAATAAAACCGAACCGCTAACAAACCGAAACCGAATGTAAAAAACCGAACCGAACCGTAGTTGTTTGGTTCGGTTTTGGTTTTTACCCTTCAAAACCGAACCGAACCGAACAAACCGAACTAGTTAAAATATAAAATTTATTTGTCCATTGTTACGCATTAATCCTAACTAATCCTAATATCATTAATAGTTTTTGGTTTTCTTGTGCTAGAGAAATAATGTTTGTTATGTTTAGTTTAGTTTAATTTATGAATTCATTTACACATTCATTGCACATAATAATGTAGCTATACAAATAATATGTTTTTACTTGTTATTAGTATTAATTAACTTTTATTTTTATTTAACTTAAAGATCAGAATTCGTATTGATGAAACAATAAATATTTATCTCAACTATATCACATATAACGTATATACTCATGAACTTTTTTTGAACTAGTCACAAACCATGTAAATTAATAATTATACTTTTATCTCTCTCGCATACTCATATAATTCATGACATATTTATTTATTTTCATTTTTATTTTATTTGTTGTAGTGTGCTTGCATTCTTTATATAATATATGTTTGATCCCTCAAAGTATTATATCAATTTTAAATCAAATGATAATTTTTTTGGTAAAAAAACGAAAAAACCGAAACCGAATCGAAACAAACCGAACCAATTAAACCGTGGTTCCAAGTTTTGGAGTGTAAAACCGAACCGAAACCGAATCGAACTTTTTACTTTGATTCTATATTTGGTTTTAGATCAAAACCGAACCGCAAGAACCGAACCCACCCCTACTACTGTCTCCAAGTCTTTTACTGAGGAAGAATATCATGTTATTGCTTACACGGTACATGATGCCTTGCACATTCGACCTGATTCGATCGAGTTTGGCTTTTCAGTCACGGTCTCAGTTCAGTTTTTTTTGTGATAATATTTCAGCATCCTATTTGACTGTCAACCTTGTTTACCGTGCTAGGAGCAAGCATATTTAGATTGACTATTACTTTGTTCGTGAGCGCATCACACATAGAGATTTGGTTGTAAATTATGCTCCTGCTCATCTTTAGTTGCCTGATATTTTTTATCAAAAGTCTCTCTAACCAGGAATTTCATTTTTTTGAAACACAACCTACGTGTTGTATCTCTCGCGCAACTTGAGAGGATGTAATAATATACTTGTTTAGGGTTATTTGTGTAATTGACAATTAATTCACTTATTATAAATATATATGTTAGGGTTCCTAAAGGATTAACATGTTTCATTATTTTACAGAATCATCCCTTTTCCTCATGATGAAAACAGGTGCGCCCCATGGAGACACACTAGGTTGGATAAATTCCTTATCTAAAAGATAAGTAGTTGTTGAAATGAGAGTGGTACAATATATTAGTTCAACAGTAACTTCCACTTCTCGAGATGGTGGTAAACCCGATAAATTGTCAGAAAAGGCATCTGGAACGTTTGCTACACAAACCAATTAAAAAAATACTCAATTACACTTAATTTTTCTACTTTTTATCTTTTATTTCATACTTTTCTGCAATCTCTGTTACATTTTCTACATTGTTCATCATTCTGACTACTTCTCCCTTAAATATTTTGTCAAACTCTATTGTAAGAAACATCTCATTACATCTAACATCTAACAACATTATATTTGTGAATGAGGGTTGGTACCCTTGATTTGTGTCAATACATCTTTACATAAAAATTTGTACATTATGCTTAGAAAATGATACCTAACTTTTCAAGTGACTTTAATAACCCTAATGGTGTAAACTTCCGTTAAGTTGATTCATAAAGACATTTAAATACTACTTAGTATGATAAATTCGTGAACTTTAAATAAAGTAATATGGGAACTATTTATATTGAAATAAGTAATAATCAAATTTCGTATATTAATATGCACTTTTTAAACCTTTTCAAGTTTGACTTTTTTATAGTTAATTGCATCGATTGTTTTTACAATAATGAAGCAAACACTATAAAAAATTTATGGGATTGACACGGATTTGGCACAGATTTATCAATTTTTTCGTGTCAAACTGTTTTTGGCATAGATTTGGCATATCCATGTCAAAATCCCTGCCAATTTTGGAAAACTCATACCAAAAATCTCTGTCAATCTCGTATTTTTTTGGTAGTGAAATACTTCGTATGTATTTACATGATAATATAAACCTTTTTACTATAATGAATATTTCTCCTCAAATATATCTAAAAAAATTTGTTTGTACCGATCAAGTTGAACTTCTCCTCTTGTATACGCCTCTACTCATACTTAAAAGAAATTAAGGTGATCAACAATACTATTTTTAGAGTTTTAATGTGTTAAGTTTTTTTACTTTGTAATTCATCAAACAACACTACTGGCTCATTATCCACGTAAATAAGGGTGGCCGAAAAAATATTATTAACATTGGGCAAGTTTTGGCAAAAAAACATTGGGTATGAGTTATCGCGCCTTGCGCGATCAATCGCTAGTAAGGATGATAGAAGTTAACAAAGTTTTGTAGGATAAAGATTCTTTTTCTGCGTTTATCAAATTTGTTTTAAATTTCTTGCACATAGTCTGTTTTTACATCAGGGGTCAGGAGAGGGGGGTTGGGGGAGTCGGGGGTAAATAGAGCTGAAACTCCATCCATGAAATTTCGAACACGAGACCTCCCGTATGGGAGAGCGAGTTACAAACTTACATCAATTCCATTTTCAGATTATATAATTGAAGAACAATGCATGAAAATGCAATTTAATACAATGTTCAAACTCTTTCCACTTATAAGAGGCCGTTTAGCAACACTGTTTTTCGGCTTATCAGGCTTAACAGTCAACTTTTTCACCAAACACGTTACTTTTGCTTTTACGGGCTGAAATGTGTAATAAGCAGAAAAAGTAAGGTTGGAGTTACTTTTCTGCTGTATTGGCTGAAGTTACTATAGATGATCATTTTAGCTATTTTTACATACAACTTTTTTCTTTATTTTATTAATAAAATATATTTTAAAAATATTTTTCTTAAATCAGCAGAATCAGCCAATGCAGCCACTTCAGCCAGAACTTCATAAATTTCAGCAGAATCAGCCAAATCAGCCGATTTTCGTGCTACCAAACGAGCTCTAAGTGTTTTTAACCAGATTCAAATATTATTGTCTGATCTGTTTAATGTTAGTGTGATGAGTTCATATCTAATTTGATAAACGTGTATGCATAATATGTTTAAGGGGTGTTTTTTATTGCTTCTACTTTAAAAAGTGATTTTGGAGAAAATACTTACTGGTAAAAGTTTGTAGTGTTTGAGGTAAAGAAAATTTTGAAAAAGTAAATTTTGGTAGTGTTTGATAAAATAAGTATTTTTTGTGTAATACTCCGTAGAAAAAGTGAAAAGCAGTTTAAAGCGGCTCTCGAACTGCTTTCATCTTTTAATTTTGGAAAAATTGATAGGAATAATCCCAACTATTGGTGGTCCGCCCATAATAATCCCAACTATCGATTATTTTAGAATGATCCCAACTTTAGGGACCTTCCGCCAATAGTGGTCCATAGAAATAAATTCATGTAGTTTCTAAAGTGGATGATGAGTGATATAGCAAGTAATCCCTATAAATAATCTCAACTTTTAATTTTTACACTTAATTTCTATTTAAAATTCACTTTTTATAGGAGGTAATATATGACCATGGACCATTATTGGCGGACGATCCATATAGTTGGGATTATACAAAAATAATCAATAGTTGGGATTATTATTAGCGGACCGGCAATAGTTGGGATTATTATTTTCAATTTTTTCTTTAATTTTTATATCTTAATTTAAGGTTGTTTTTACTTGGACTGAAATTTGCTGGTATGGTTTGGTCTGAACTGGTCTGGTTTAGTAAATATCTGACCTCTTTGTATTTTATAATTATCCAAGTCTGGTCTAGTCTGGTCTGATGTGAGAGCATCTCCAATGCTACAATGTGCACGGTGCACATGTGGCATGAGAGATATAGACACAAAATATTGATTTTATGACATTTATCTCTCTCTTTCTTTACACGGTCTTATGTGTTTTTGGTAAGTTTTTGTCTGCAATGTCAACCACAATGTCTACATCTAGACATTGTGCTTGACATTGTGAAGAAAAACTTACCAAAATGATGTAAGATCTTTCAAATAAGGAGAGAGATATTCTATTTATTGTTTTTAATTGCTTATTTCTCATGTCACGTATGCACCGTTAACGTTTTAGCATTGAAGATGCTCTGAGACGGAAAACAATCCCAGTAAAAACATACCCCTCCATCCCGTAAAGAAGTTCTCGTTCGATTTACGATGTTTGACTTACGATAAAATAATGAATACTAATATAAATATTTGATATATAAAATAAAAGATTATGAGTTATATTTAAGTTGACCAATGAATAGTGTATGAGTTATTTCGGGGACTGAGGTAGTAATGGAAATAAGGGAAAATGGAAACTAATAATCCAACATTTTAGCGGTTTTCTTACAATAATCCAACCTTTTGGTTATTCATGAATAATCCAACCTTTGCACCTCATCTTCATTCATTGGTCCCTGATCGGTTGATGACCTGCTATTCCAAGCTATTTTCTTATCTTTGCAAAATATTATCTTTGTAAAAGATGAAATTTATGGTATAATGATTTGCAAAGATAAGAAAATAGCTTGGAATAGCAGGTCATCAACCGGTCAAGGACCAGTGAATGAAGATGTGGTGCAAAAGTTGGATTATTCATGAATAATCAAAAGGTGGGATTATTAAAAGAAGACCGCTAAAATGTTGGATTATTAGTTTGCATTTTCCCTATAAATAATACAATTAAATAAAAACACAGAAAAGCATACCTAGCAGTGAGTACCATCGTAGATTCGTAGTGGGAAAATGGGGTTGCCTTTTTGGGGCAATACCAAGCGGCGTCCTTCCCTTTGTCGAGCAGAAAACACACACACGACTACTGTTGTCATGTATCCATGAAATGGAGGAACACCTAATTTCATTTCATGTTCTCAAACCCTCGCAGCGACCTCCCGTTAATGCTCGTCCTGTCTACTGAATCGGCTTTTCTTCGGATCCTGACACCAGAACCGGATTGTGCCGATTTTGTTGGGTTCTACTCCTGTGTGTACTCTCCATCGCTTTGGCGTGCCAACAAATGGTTCTCTCTGGACTCTTTTAGCTGCATTTGGCAGGTTTTTCTTCCATCTGTTCTATGTTTTACAGATTTTAGCTTTAAATTTATGTTCTATCGGGTTTACGTCCGTTCCGCATTGTCTCCATCCTGTGCCTTTATTTCTGCATCTTTTGTTCCTTCTAGGTGACCTTTCAGCTTGGATCGTCATGTTTGACATTGTGGATTTTTTAGGGTAGCAATCTTTAATATTGTTTCCCTGAAACGTGGTAGTATGTTATCCTTTCGTGTGCCAATTTTTCCTGCCCTTTCATTCTGATAATCTTAATATGGCCATTCCTGTGTAAGGTTTACTATTCATCCGTTTTTGTTGTTGCTTAATTTTTTTGTTTTTTTTTTTGCATCAATTTCCAGGCCAGCATATAGGATGCTCTGATTAGCATAACTGGAGCTACATTTGATATTGTTCTAAGGTATCTTTTTGTTGTTTGTTTACTTTTTGGCTTTGATGCTTGGTCCTGTTTGCTTTGTGACATATATAAATTATTGGCCGGTGATTGTGACGTAATATTAACGGATTTGGTGAATTAAAGATATGTCTTCACTTTTAATCAGTGTTTTGTTTTCAAGTATAGGTTTCTGTTTTTCCCTTCCCTTTACTGCATTCTCACCAGCGAGAAGGTTACATTCATTTGTAGCTTGTACACAGATGGTGTTGGTGTCAAATGGCGGGCTATCTCATCAGAATCAAAAGAGAAACTTAGACAGTGATTACCATTCCTCTTCGTTCGACCATATGGCAAAATATAAAACTAGGAAAGTCTCAGCGGTTCGGGACTTTCCTCCCGGATGTGGTAGGAATGTATCCCAAACAGATTTGACATCTGACGAGAGTGTGGCTGCTGAAACTGCTGAAGGTGTGAACACAACTATGGGATATGATTCATCACTAAAATTAGAAAACAAATCAGAGGAGCCAATGAAGGAAAGTGATCATGATCAGATGCTGAATCAAGATTTCGCAAAGGATCTTGATGAGATAGTAAAACTACCAATTGTCGAAGGTGTGTCTGATGGTACTGTACCTCCTGAAACTGATTTACTACCAAAAGAAGATGATAATAATAAAGTGGAGCCAATGGAGGGTTGGGGTCAGATGATACAGAATAATGATTTGAAACTACCAATTGTTGAAGGTGTTGTTGAAAGTTCTCATGATGAGGTGGTCCTTCCTGGTGCTAAGGTTAAGGTCAAGGAAGAGGAACCTTCCGTTTCCGTCTTGACACAGAAAAAGTACTGCTCAAGAAGAGTTTCTGCTGTACGTGACTTCCCTCCATTTTGTGGAAGGAATGCTCCTAATCTAATTGATGGGAGTTCTAATACAGTGATGAAAGTTCTCACTGATAAAGCAATGGCTTCCATTGAAGAGCCACGGGGGGCTCATCATGGTGATCGGAAGGGTATTACTGTCCACAACTCTGAGAAGGAAGTTGTCAACAACTGCATGCTTCCAGATGATGATGACGATGATGCTGTTGGACTTCTTCGGGAGAGTGTGACATTAAGCAGTAGTGACATTGAAGAGAAGTCAGAAATGTATGATGCTTTTGGTTCTGGTAATGTAGCTCTTAGGTCTGTGGTTGTGCAAGCTCTTATGGCTGAGCCATTATGTCCATGGAGTCAAGGGGGGAGTAGGGACTTCACTGGTTTAGAAGGTATGAAAAGGAAAGTTGAAGGAGAAGACAAGCAGCAACATAATGCAACAAGTTCTTCTTCTTCTTATAGGAAGAGGTACAGTGCTGTTGCTAAAAAAAGTGGTCTTAAGAAGGCAACTCATTTTTCTATCGGGGCTAGAGAAGGTGCCGTAACCAAAATCCCAGTAAACAGTGAAGATGATGGTGCTTCTCTCGGTAAAGTGAGAAAGAAACTTAAGAAATTTAACACTATCTCATTAAAGGATGGCCTTCAACCAGACGTTTGTAAGAAAGCACTTCATCTCAAGAAGAGATTATCAATTTCTAATCAGATTACAGATGGAGGTGAATGTGCTTTTTTTGATGATGATGATGCTGATCAGGGAGAAGCTTCTACTACTGCTGATGGACGTAAACTGCCCAAGATTAATGTCACCTTGCCACCTATTGGTCCGAGTCATTCCAACTATAGTGATGCCCGCAGTAAAGTAAAAGAAACTCTCCGTTTGTTTCAGGTTCTCTGTAGAAAGGTCTTACAAGGAGAAGAATCTAAGCCTAAGCCAGATGTTAAAAGGATTGATATTGTTGCGTCAAAGATAATCAAAGAAAAGGGTAAAGAAGTCAACACAGGCAAGCTTATAGTAGGAGAAGTTCCTGGGGTGGAAGTTGGGGATGAATTCCAGTACAGAGTGGAACTTGCTCTTATCGGTGTTCATCGCCTCTATCAAGCAGGTATTGATTCAATGAAACATGTCAAAACCGGAATGCTGATTGCGGTTAGTATTGTTGCTTCTGGGGCTTATGCCGATGAGATGGACGACCCTGATGTGCTGGTTTATTCTGGACAAGGCGGGAACGTGGTCGGTAAAGTCAAAACACCAGAAGACCAGAAGCTCGAAAGAGGGAATCTGGCTTTGAGAAACAGCATATCTGTGAAGAATCCGGTTCGGGTGATCCGTGGGTTCAAGGAGGCCAAGCCATCGGAATCTGGTGATGCAAGATCAAAGGTGGTCACGACATATGTTTATGACGGCCTATACACTGTTGCCAACTATTGGTCAGAAGAAGGGAAGCACGGCAAGATGGTTTTTATGTTTGAACTGAGGCGAATTCCTGGTCAGCCGGAATTGTTTTGGAAAGAAGTGAAGTCATCCAAAAAGTCAACAATACGACGTGGGGTTTGTGTTGACGACATAACCGGAGGGAAGGAGTTGCTTCCTATATGTGCTATCAACAGAATTGACAGTGAAAAACCCCCACCATTCAAGTACATCCTTACTGTTAAATATCCTGAATGGTTTCGCCCTTCTCCACCCAAAGGCTGTGATTGTCCGGGGAAATGTTCTGATTCCAGAAAGTGCTTGTGTGCCGTCCGGAACGGAGGTGAACTTCCGTACAACCGTAACGGGGCCATTGTAGAAGTCAAACCTCTTGTCTACGAGTGTGGACCCCACTGTAAATGCCCACCATCTTGCTATAATAGAGTCAGCCAGAATGGTATCAAGATTCAATTGGAGATCTTCAAAACAGAGTCGCGTGGATGGGGTGTCAGATCCCTAACCTCCATTCCTTCTGGAACCTTCATATGCGAGTACGCAGGAGAGCTTCTTGAAGACAGGGAAGCTGAACGTAGGGTCGGTATTGATGAGTATCTTTTTGATATTGGGCATAACAACAGTGACTCTTCTATACAAACAAGTACTAATAACAACGAGGCTGGTGAAGATGTGGGGTATACCATCGATGCAGCTGAGTATGGGAACGTAGGGAGGTTCATCAATCACAGCTGTTCTCCTAATCTCTATGCCCAAAACGTTCTTTATGACTATGAAGACAAAAAGATGCCGCATATTATGCTCTTTGCTGCGGACAATATCCCTCCATTACGTGAGTTGACATACCACTATAATTACACGGTGGATCAGGTTCGTGACTCCAGTGGAAACATCAAGGTGAAAAAGTGCTTTTGTGGCTCTGCAGAGTGTTCTGGTAGGCTGTATTAATCAGCCATTTTAACTTCTCTCCCTTGTTATCACCATGTATGCCCTTTCTGTGTTGCCTTGTTTTCTTTTGTAAATGCTTTGAATGAGTTATTGTGCTCCCTTGTGAGATCATGTCCTCACAGTATTGCAAAATACTATGTATATGTTAATTTCTCAGTCTTCAAACGTGGTTGGGATAACTTTTTTTTTTCGAGTAAATGTTTTATAGCAGAAGAAATTAATCATAATAATTAATAATCAATAATGACAATGAAATTCAAATAACACAAACATGACGATGATGAATGGATGATAGAGAAAATTCCCAAATTAGTAGTAAAACAAGGCGAAGATGCAAAAACAGGGTAAATGTTTAAAATTCCCAATATATGAGTCAAATGTGAAATGCCCTTTTGGTGCGCACATGCTGGTTTTTCTGCTTCTATCACATGCTCTGTCGTGCAGCTGCCACTAAACTCTAGGTGGAGAAAATAAACCCTATAAAAGGCTAACCCAAATCCTAAGGGAATTAATAAACCCTAAATCCTAACCATAAAAAAGTAATCACATCTTCTATTCTTTTAGGGGTGGGCAAAAACACCAAATTGGAAAATAACGTTTCAAATGGATCTTTAAAATTGTATCATTACATTACTGGTTCACACAATTTGAGAACTGATACAACTCATACAAGACAGTACAAATTTATAGGTTCACTTATAAATTTATCCCTAATACCTTGTTTGTTTCACTAGTTCTTTGCTCACTATTATCGTGCTCCGTTTAAAATCTCCTCACCCTTAGTGAGTATGTCTTATCCCAACTTTCAATTCTTATTGTGTTTTTACTTGGATTGTTTTCGTTCCCAGACCAGACCAAATCAGTTTTAAATAGACCAGACCAAACCAAACTTCCTTAGTTATAAAGTACACAGAGACCACACATTTACCAGACTAGATCAGACGAGTTCAGATCAAAACAGACCAGACTTAAACAGATCCGACTAGATCAGACCAGCATATTTCAGTCCAAGTAAAAACATTCATAGTTTTCATATATGGATATCTGATTTGAGGAAGTGGTCTAGCTCAGCCGGTCGCCGACTCACTCTCCCATATGAGAGGTCTCGGGTTCAAAACTCCATGAAGGGAGTTTCAACCCTGTCAGAGCCGGCTATAACCCCAGTTAGGCCAGGCTTGTGCCTAGGGCCTCACATTTCTAGGGGCCTCAAAAATAAAAATACTTGTATTATGAATAATTAGAATTAGAAATTGATGAAAGATCTATTCATATGCAATTCCATTCTCCTAAATCCCAAAAATAATCCGCAAACACTGAAACATCTGTTCCATTCATATTCCCAATTCCTAGTGCGCACTGACTCAGTGAAGTTGAGAGGGAATAAGGAACAAGGATTTGTGGTAGGACTAATTATTAAAGCTTATTGAGTTAATATTGAGATATTGCTTCGGGTTGGTAATTTAAGTAATTTTGTATATTGATCGATATTCTATAAATTATAAATACTCGAAGTACTTTTGTTTGTAGCTAGTACGTAGTATAATTTTGAAGTACTACGTAATTTTTACTTGTTTGATGGTAGTAGACTAGTCGAAATGTATATATTTTATTTATTTATAAGATTGTTAGTAATAATTTTTTTGTAAATAAACTATAGCTTCTCCGTTGACTCATTTGTTTGTGATTTTTTAATATGTATGTAGAAACTCCGTGTTAGGTATTGTCATGACGGGTAAACCAAAGATTTATGGTATATAAAAAGAAAAGAGGAAATTGAGAAGAGTTTTGGGTATAAAATCGCTCACCGTTATTGGCAATGATTAACATTCTTTTTTAGAATGAGAATAGTGATTAAAACGAGAATATTAATAATCAAAGTGACCACTTAATGTTTGTTGATTTGGATGAGTTAAAATATTTGTTTTTTCATTTTTAATGACTTTATTATTATAGAAAATACATTGATATAATTTACTAATATTGATTGATTTTTTGCCTAGGGCCTCTAAAGTGCTCAAGCCGCCCCTGAACCCTGTTTATCCCCGGCTCCCTCCGGCCTCTCCTGACTCCCCGGGGTAAAAAAAAGTATACCAACGCAAATATTGTTTAAAATTTGAGAAACGAAAATATATTTGTATCATTAATTACTGTTAAATGAAGGTTTATTCATAATATCCTGTATAGGGTTTTTAATAATTTCTACTTCACGGTATATTTTTGAAAATTCATCGATTACGTGGAGTTTTGAGCATGACATTGTTTGGTGTTGGTATGACATGGTACTGTCATGTTTTAAAATGGAATCATATTGAATGGTTTTAGTTCTAATTTAAGACCTAACCATACCAAACCATTTACTATGGTTACAAATTTAACCACATATTGAATTGTCCCGAAACAGGTGCACACCCTTAATTTTTTGAACTTATAACATGTAGTTCCGTTTTGGCGCTATTACAATGTTTTGCTCCTATTTGGAGCAATATCTTATAATAATACCATCACTATAAATTTAGATTCAACATAAATTGAATAAGTTAAGAATAACCAAGGAACATATAAAAGACGGCATAGAATACCTACCTTCCTATGGCTTCATTTTGAGGCACTAATGTACGTTTTCCCCTTCATTGAGATCATCTCCCAAATGATGTTTTCTTAGTAAGGTTTTAAAGTGACGCCTCCTCATCGTGGACAAGGGTGGAGGGGCTTCCGGCAGATCAGGATGGTGATGGAGTATATTCTCATATACCTCAGGGGTGTCAATACTCACGAACAAAAAAGTATTCGGAATACACCAAGTCAACGACTGCAGAGGCCAACCCCGACCTCGACCTGCCCGAGGTCGACCTAACATTTGACTTCCAGATTATTGAGATAAGACAGAAATCGAGGCCGATCCCGACCCGTCGAAGTCGGTACCAGTTATGGCGCCATACACAGGCACAAAGTCAACTGAAGTCAACAAGGTGAAGGAATTACCACTACCAGACAAATAGAAGACCACGATCCAATCCTCCAACATAAGCTCACTATACCCGAGCTTGACCTCATCTGTTGAGTTTGGGGCCTCACTAACCAATTGTTGACTTAGACGTTTCAGCAAACAAGTATCACGCGAAACTACAACCACATCACCACCACGACAGGTGTACAAAGGCCACGTCACCCTTGCGGCTACCACACGGAATATTTTGGATAACACATGTACGTTCTGGTACACAAAGGACAAATTTGTTACGCACAGTACCAATCAGCCAGCTGTCCAGAATATCTCTCCAATCAACTTTAAACGTATCACCACGTTGTTAGACTAGTATATTTATTCTTGTTAGGCATGTGGGACATGTGCCCTCACCACAATAAAATAACATCTTTTTACTTGTTGGCCAAGTATTTTATCCTTAGTATAAATATCACCTTCCAACATGTGGAAAGGTACCCCGATCCAGATTTTAGTGTAAACATGTTGTTACTCTGGCCAATTTTCTACCGATCTTACTTGGCACTTTTCAGACTCTCCATTTTCCTGGATTCCGTCCACCCCTAGGTCGGAGATCCATCAGAAGACATCATGACCCCAGGTGGCTGTCAACCGGACAAGGAAGACTCATAGCTGCGAACCTGACAAGGAACACCCAAGGCTACCAACCCAGAAGACTTTAAGCCCCAACAAGTCAGCACACAGGGCGCCAACCTCTCAAGCAGATGTGGAAACCCACAGGCTGCCGTCCTTAAATTATAGGGAACCCCTAGTTGGATTGAGTGACTAGCCCAGCCTAGCGGCCGGTCTCAAGTAGAAAATTACTTGACCATGGGCGGATTAGGGGAGGGCCAACCCAGGCCCTGACCCACCCCTAATTTAAAAAATGCTTTGATTTTCACGGTAAAAAATTCCGTGTAATTTTTTTTTCCAAAATATATTCTTTGCATTGGTCCAGTCCATTCTTGTGCCTTGTCTCTACCCTTGGACTTACTACTTCCTTTATCCAAGTCTACTACTCGACTAAGGGGGTGTGGGACTCATGTTGGGGTAATGGGTTGGAACATATACTGATGGTCCATTAAGCCCAAATCTCAGGAGTAAACTCAACTAGGCTTCAGATACGAGTTGGCAAGCCACGAGGCCGGACGGCCCATAAATGCTAGCCCACAAATTGGCTCATGCCCATATACTCCGTAGTATTTAATTAGTGGACATCTCTTAAAAACACGGCTATAAATTGGTCACAAAAAGTAAATTGATGCCATTTGTAACACTACGTCATTTTCAGTTTACTATATTGCTATAAGTTTCTTTCTATAATACTTATTAGTTTTCATTTTTCAATTCTTAGATATTCAATTATGGCCTACCAAAAGTATTTTGAAATCATGATTTAAATTTCAATAAGAGAATGAAGTGTTTTCTCGTTCGGATTTAATCGATCTTGCCGAAACTTGGATCGTAACCGGATTACTAAAAACCCGACTTGGATTGAATATGATGAGCTTGCTTCCGACCCACCCCTCGTAATAGCATGACCATCCATCCCATGTGCGGCAAATTATATTATAGAACCGATTGTACCTTGTAGATGGTACAACCGGGTATTTTATAAATTACTCGGAACATTGAGGTTCCGTTTCCCCTCCTTCTCTGATTTCATATCCACTACAAGCTGAATACTTCATTATCACATCATCGTTCGATCTTCATCATCCGCTCATCACCCCGAGCTTCACCATCACCATCATCCCGAAGAGCAAAGTTCCTCCATTGATGCAGCATGACCAAGAATGTGATACCGCACCCGAACGTCCATGAAAATTCGATTTAAAATTGGAAGTTATGTATTGAATTTCCGGTTTATCAAACAATTGTAAAACAATTTATGTTTTACGCAGTGCATGATTGAATATTGTATTGTTCAGACTCGTATATTAGTGTCGGGTTTTGCAAATACTTATTTGGGCCTTATTAATGAATATAAGAGCCCAACTTTACCTAAATAATGTTACTTAACCTTTCAAGACAAGTTGAGGAAGGTCAGGCGGCCCAGACACTATTCTGGGCTCAACGTGCTAAAAATTGCAAGTATTCGAGAATGGCGTCCTAGACCCACTCAGGGGTGACCCACACGGCTATTAGTCCAATAATATGAATGACAAATATCAAAATAAGTGATAGAATGACTAGGGAAGAATACAAATGCCTATAGCCCCATCCTTGACATTATTGAGCTAAATAATGGGAGTAGGATTTTCCTTCTATAATATCCATCAAGTAAATTATTGAGATGAGCCTACACATATTGGAGATCAATAATGGGATGTAGGAAGTTGACTTGTTCTAAATAAATTAGGATGAGTGCAAAAAGACATCTTTTGACAAAAGATAAAACAATAGGACCCATCTTCCCATTTTTGGAAGTATTGGTAGATATTTTGGACCCCAAAATGATTGGGATCAATTGGGAACCACTCCACATGATATTAGTACCTGAAAGACAAATAAAAATGGGTGAGAAGACTTACCTTGTCCGGCCAGCATGGAGAGGAGCTGCACAAGACTTGATAGGAATCAAATGTTGGGCCACCATCACTATTTTCGCACAAATTGGTGTGTTGTTTGTCTCCCTTCATTATGGGAGTTGTACTCGACCAAATAATGTGAATGAAGTGTCCTTGGATAGCCTTTGAAGTCTAGTTTCATAGTTGAGTGGTCTCTGTTCGAGAGGGGAGAGTTTATCATACAAAAGTCGAGCTGTAGTGAACTGCTGTCTGTAAACTCGAGCAGTGAGAGTGTTGAGGCTGTTTGGTTAGTATCTCGAGTTATACCAATCCAAATAAGGCGTGCAAGATACCAAGAGAAATATCTCAAGACGAGGAATCCGTGAAGGTATGGTTTGCATCAATCAGAGTAGTGGAAGGCTTCCAAATCGTCCGAGAAAAACACAACCTCGCAGAAACGGATTTACTCTCCTAAAGTGAGTGTTAACCCCAAAACTTTACTTTTCATTTTCCAAATGATATGAACGATTGGTGGAGATATTATACACTACTCCAAGTGTATAATAGGTCCTCATAAGGTTATTTTATTGATGTAAAGGTTAGATACTAACCTAGAGCAAATCTTGGAAAACTAGGAAACGAGTTAGCCAGAAAACACCCATTCTAGGGTCTGTTTTCGTATCAACGATTAGGGGTTGAACTAGCACTTGAGGAGGCTGTTTAACACTCATTTCCAAGCAAAGAATCAGTTCTCAAACCTTCTTGGCCGAGGATTTGGTCGTTGGATCAAGAAGGAATGTTTTAAAGCTCATTTGAGGTGAGGACCGACATCTAGTTGCTTACAACTTGTAGGTTATGCATGAGATTACCTAAATGCTTAAATCATGTTTTTGTGAATAAAGATGCTTGAACATGATATGAATGATAAGTAATGGACTTGATCATGAATTGAAAACATATTGATGAATATGGAGTAATATGAGATAGAAGTATGCTAATATGGTAAATTGACCTTTCCAACTCATGTATGAATGTTATGTGTATGTAAATGTATAATTGCATGATGATGCTTAGCACATGGGAGGCTGCCACATATCTATTGATATGGAGGGGCTACCATTAATAATAAATGATTTGTAGGAATAATCTTAATAGTATTGTGATGCTAGTTAAGGATTGTTCTAAATGTTGATAGAATCAAACTTAAGGTTTGAGTTTGTTTGTGATGAACTTGAATAAGATTCAAGCGTCAATTGTGATTTCATGGAGTAGGAGATCTATGGTGTGATTGTATGAAGTAGGAGATCTATGGTGTGATTGTATGAAGTAGGAGATCTATGGGGTGAATACATGAAGTAGGAGATCTATGATATGATTACATGAAGTAGGAGATCTATGATGCGAGTGCATGATGATGTACTCGAGCAGAACTCTAGAAATGAGGAGTTATATTAGGATTGGACCCTATTATGTCGTGACCATTAGTCACGGGGTTTGGGAAATGTTTTGTAATAAACATGGGCCTTTGAGCCGACTACTTGACTTTATATAAAGTAAGTATATATTTTGAAGGGGTAATTTGGGATTACAGCCTAAGCTATATTATCACCCTATTTGAGGGTCTTGTGTGTGAAATACTTGTTGTATATCTATTAGATGCCTGCCACACCAGTACTTTATAGCCGTATAGAGTACTGACCCCTTCGGGGGCGTCCCACCACCATTTCAGGTTGAGGCTCGAGCTTGCTACCTGTGCCCGTTGCTCGGGTGATCCTTTGGAGAGAAGACGTGGTTCGTGCTTTCTCCATTCTGATTTGAACAATATTAAACATGATCATGGATATTTTACTACAGAGCCTGCGTGCTCGTGAATAGCCCTGTGTGGCCATTTTATTTTTAACAATGTTTCCGCTGCATTATGAATTACTTATTATGGTTGTTTATGGATGTTATGTGTGTGAATGATATTCAAGACGCCTTGTATAATATGAATGTGTTGGACTGCGGTTGACTATTCGTATTGTACGGCGGGTTGTTGACGTGTCCGGGGAGGTCCGGGGCGTGACAAAGAACATATTCCCTTTTGTTGCAACCTGATTCGTTCAAGGCTCACATGGTTTCCCAATCATTGACGCTCCAGTCCGTCAGGATTCGAGCGTCTATAGTTCATCGTCGTTCCTCCATCTTCAGTGTTGTAGAGATTCTCGATGACAACGTTGATGCTCTGTTTAGACTAGATTCCGGTGAGATTGACCTGACAAATCCGTCCAACCCTTACGACATCACTCTCACATACCAAATGAGGATTTGAGCACATTAGCGATCTCAAACGACATTTTGAATTTTTCGATACTCTTATCAATTCATAATTCAAAAGTATCATATTTCATTACATTCGCATATTAGAATTCATGAGTTAATTATAGATATTATTTAAATAATTTTACCAAAGAAAAAAGGAAAACTAATAACAAGAAAGCAAATTAAAAGACATGGGAGTAGAGATCACGATACTCAATGAAATTGTATTGATACTCAACTAGTAGAACTTACGATTTTCATATCAATGCATATTTTAAAAATATAATATTAAATTATATAATTTAAGAAATTTTTATATAGGAAAAAGTAAGTAAATTAAAAGATACATATAAATAATATAATGCAGAGATCACGATGCTCGTTGTTAAAGTGGCTCTTAATACTTAATAGAATATGTCTGATGCTCACTAAAAGTGCATTGTGCTCATTTACCAGAAGCTAAAATTTTCACTTAAATAGTTAAATTATGAAAATGTCACCGGCTATACGTTATATGGACTCGTGGAATCAATTCCGCACCGGCCGGCCACAAAATGTACCTGTTGTGCTGTAAAAGAACCAACAGTTAGCACAACCACAAATTTTTGCTTTTGTTTTTTATTACTTCATCTGTCCATCTAAGATTGTCTCATTTTTCCTTTTCGAAAAATTATACTAAGATTGTCTCGTATCAAATTTGGTAAAGTTTATGTGTCTCTAAATCATTTTACTTTATACTTACTTTATTAATTCAATAGATCTCCAATCTAATGTCCGAAATTAAAAACTAAAGCTGAGAGTGGAGTTATGAGCAAAAATCAATTTTCAAATAAACACTAATCGTTTTGCCCTAGCTTGTTGTTCGTTAATGGAGAAAGGAAGAAAGGGAAACGAGAAAATAGATTTAAAGGAAGAAGAAAGAAGGTGGCAGCAAGATTCCATGGACGGTTTGCATGTTGTGAGGAAGAAGATGACCTGCGAAAGGGGAAAAGGGGAAGAAAAGAAAAGGAAAGAAAAAAGAAAAAAGAAAAAGAAAATAAAGAAAAGGTGACGTGGAGTGTCATGTGTGCGCCGTGTCAGGCCACGTGTACGCCACGTCAGCAGGTAACCCGCTGACCGGCTGGCTACCTTCTAAAAATCGGATTTGACGAAATTTTCGAAGTAGGAGAGCATAATTGAAGAAATTTATAGTATGAGGGCATAATTGACTGTCCTTATTATTATTAAAGTAGGAGGGCATAATTGAAGAAATTTAAAGTATGAGGGTATAATAGTCAATTATGAGGGCATAATGGACTATCCGTGGAGGGCCAATATGACACTTTTCTTTATTATTATTGTTGGCTATAGTTATTATTATTGGCTTTAGCCTGCCGGCCCTCTGCTTTCTCATCATCAGCAGACCACCATGGCCATAGCCCTCTCCTCGTCAGCTCATCCACCCAGCTATCCCTCCTTCTCTGCTTCCAGACCCCATCTTTCCCACAGACCTCTCCTCTTTACCGCAACCACCAAGAAACCTAAGACGCTTCTGAGCCCTGCTGCCGCTGAGAATGGGTCTGGCGTTGATCAAGAAAGGGTAGTTGCGGTGGAGAAGGATTTGAACTACAATGGGACTGCAGCGCCGCCGGAATTGGTCTTGAGTAAGAAGTTCCATGATCCGAGATGGATCGGAGGAACTTGGGATTTGGGGCAGTTTCAGACTGACAGGAAGACCGATTGGGATGCTGTCATTGACGCCGGTGAGCTCTTTGTATTTCTCAATTTTCTTACCTGATTTCCGTACCAGATTTGATTTGTGCATAATCTGTATTGCATGCTATTTTTAACTGCCTTATTTATCACACTGAGTTCCAAAGAGGAAATCGTAATGTTTATGAGATGCACGGTTTCCCAAGAAACTTTTCAAATATACCAAAATCAAGAGTCCTATTTTCGCAAGGGAATAAGATTTCTCTGCTTCTTGCCACTAACCAGAAGAGCCCAAGAGTACTTTGAAGCCTAGATGGTCAGCCATTTCCTATAACCCGCTTGCAATAGCAGACTCTTTTGTTCACATGAAACTATTTGGTCATTTCTTGTCTACTCCTGTGCAAGGCTGCAGGCTAATGCTGCGTTTGAGTTCTAAAGTTGAACTTTTTTCCCTTACATTTTCTGCATTTCTACTCTTTTTAAACATGATTGGACAATATCTCATATTATTATGGAATCATTTGTTGAAACCATAATTTAACAATTTGCTGCTTGATTTCTTTCAGATACAATCGCATTTTGTTCCAATCGTTTTTTGCATTTCACTTTTTGAGTTTGCCCATTTAGTCAGATACTTTTGAGTATATTCCTTATGAGCTGTCTAGATAAATAGATATTTTTCAAACACTACATTCAGTACATTGTCAAGAGACAGTAAACACACCCTTTATCACCTTAATCCCAGGTCCCGACTGTATTAGATTCAGTTAGGCAGTGACATGCAATTTTATAGTGCCAATGAATAAGTTAAACGCTATAGAATCATTCTGGGGAACTCTTATCGAGTTTTATACTTTTATTAAATTGATAATAACTAAATTTTAGGTCATATACCCTCTCCGTCACAACCCTTCCTCTTATGAAGAATTAATGGGATGAAATCACACTATAACATCAATCAATCAATTGCCTCTAATTACTTAAACACCATAAAATGATGATGACGATGATGACATTTTCTTTTGTTGGTTATGTTTTCCTGGGGATTATGGGTAGAATATAAGTATATCTTACCCCAGCTTTGATTTTTCTTCTAAAAAATGATTTTGTGATGCAGAGGTTAAGAGGAGGAAGTGGTTAGAAGATAACCCAGAGCCATCAAGTAATGAAAGCCCTGTACTTTTTGACACTTCTTTTATTCCTTGGTGGGTATGGATGAAGAAGTTCCACCTTCCTGAAGCTGAACTGCTTAATGGTATTCACTCTTTATCTGTGTCTCTCGTGTCTACAATTCCAAAACAAACTATTCTCCAACGATGCAACTGATCCATTATTTTGCCTTGCAATCATTTTGCCCTCTTTTAAAAATCCTTACCCTAGGCATCCATGTCCCTCAATTGACCCCACCTAGCTCTGCCCAATCATCACCTAATGCTGCTCAGGCATCACTCATTAACTCAGTGTATAAGGCTTTTTTGAATGTGTAGGGGTCCATATTTACATCTACCTCCTGAGGTTTAATCAAATCGCCAAGCGATCCTTTTAGTTTCTGAAATTATGAATACATCCCTTGGCAAGTCAAGTATTCCGTAATGACAGCGCACGGTAAGACTATTTGTAGTGGTTGGGTATTAGGAGTCCAAAATGTTAAAGATGGAACTTTTGGACTCTTGATTTCTTACATTGGTGACTAATTGAGGGTATTAAAAATGGAAAGTGGGGTGGAGAGTCTCAAATATAGAGGCCGTTTGGAACCACTGTTTTTCAGCTTATGAGGCTTATCAGCCAACTTTTTCACCAAACACGTAATTTTTGCTTTTGCGCGTTGAATTGTGTAATAAGCAGAAAAAGTAAGGTTCGAGCTACTTTTCTGGTTGTATTGGCTGAAGTTACTGTAGATTATCATTTTAGCTATTTTTACATATAATTTTTACTTTATTTTATTAGTAAAATATATTTTAAAAATGATTTTTTCTTAAATCAGCAGAGTCAGTCAATACTGTCACTTCAGCCAGAACTTCATAAATTTCAGCAGAATCAGCCAAATCAGCCGATTTTCGTGCTACCAAACGGACTCATAGAGGATGGATTGACACTCCAAAAAAGAAAGAAAAAATGCGCAGTAAGTTTCGAGTGGCTGCTGCGAAGAGAGAGTGTACCATTCTAAAATGGTGGTGACATCATGCCATCCTAAAATCTCTTTTTTATTTAAAGTCATGTTACATTTTTATTTTGTTTTCAAATTTTATAAAACATATATCAAAATTTATAAAATCTTATGATCTTTCATTAGACACCAATATTGTATATGTAAAAATTTTATAAAAAAATCCAAAATTTTAACTATGGGAGTTTTTAGACCGAGAAAAACCAAATACAAAATTATAACACATGGTGCTTCCACAAATAAATGAATTTTACTTGAAGACACTTTATTTTTTAGTAACAGAAAAAGTAAAAACAAAAATATTTAATAAAATTTATATTTTTTAATATCGAAATGTGTATTTTTTAATTTCACAATTATTTAGGGAAAAATATTAAAAGAAAACATTACCATAATAGTTTAATTAATGTTTTACTAAACTGATATGTAAAAAATAAACTGAATAGATTTTATTGACGGTGTTGGAATGTAAGGAAAAAAGATATTGACGGAGTCTAAACATCGTTTTCATATTGACGGAGTTCATATATAACAATTTAGACTAATTACCACTCAAATGGTCTAATAAAATACTATTACCTCCGTCCCAAATTAATTTGCAAAATTGCCTTTTTTGTCAAACAGTTTCATTTTATTCACTTAATTAGAATGTCAATTTTTAATTATATTCTAATTTGGAGTTCGAAACTTTGAAGAGATTTTAATGTAGTTTCTGAATATGTAAATTTTAATTATTAAAAGTTGAATTAATTATCAATAGGGAGGATTTAACTTTAACATTGATTGACCAAAAAATGTTAACTTCACAAATCAATTTGAGACGTAGGGAGTATGATATAGGGGATGTTTGTAATTGATTCTGTTTCTGTTTCTGCCTCCTTTTTAAAAGCAGAATCAGGAGGAATGGGTGTTTGTTTTTTACTAAATTAGTCTTGACATTTGTTGCAAGAGACGCACATATACTACCTCCGTCCCCAAAACAACTTCCTAGTTTTCATATTCAGATGTCCCAAAATAAACTTCATTTTTCCATAATAAGTAAATTTTCAATACAAAATATATCAAAACTACCCTTTAACTTTCCATTAAAATGTGCCCAAGTCAAACTTGGAAGTTGTTTCGGCGACGGAGGGAGTATAACTTAAATCAATTTAATTGATAGGGCTTAATAAAAATACAAAATTCAGTCGAAATGCGAAACACTTATTTCGTGATATTCTGCCATGTTCCAGTATCATTCTAAAAAAATGCTCAAAAGCTGTATATGTAAATATATAAACTTCAAGGACTATTGTGTAATTTGGACAAACCTCAGGAAGGTAAGTGTAATCAATCCCGACACTGATAATTTGTCATTTGAGTGATGCCTAAACTACTCGCGAAATGATGAAACTTTAATTAATTTATGCAGGCCGGGCTGCAATGATTGGTTTCTTCATGGCCTACCTGGTGGATAGCTTGACTGGGGTTGGCCTAGTTGATCAAATGAGCAATTTCTTCTGCAAAACACTATTATTTGTAGCTGTAGGAGGGGTTCTTCTGATCAGGAAGAATGAGGACATAGAGACGCTCAAGAAGCTGGTGGAGGAGACCACTTTCTACGACAAGCAGTGGCAAGCAAGTTGGCTGCAAGATGAGACTCCCAAGGATCCTTGAAAACGGTTTCTACTGCTTCTTCCTTTTGCATGAACCAACCCCCTGTACTATGCCACTATGTCAGTGAAGAGTAGCGCAATCAACATAACAACAATTCATATCTACACTCCTCGTAATGTTCATTAATGGAGAAGTAGATTCCTTGTATTTGATCCCAACTCGATTCATTAAAAAAGGTCTGTGTGAGGGAGGAAGATAATTCATTTCAAAGGAAGAAGAACAGTCATATAAGTGTAGAAATAAGAATAACAAGAGAAAAGACTCAAATAAATCTTTCTGTTATTTCTAATCCATCACTTAAAACTTTGTACTAAAAAAAGCATCATTCAAATATGTTTATTTTAAAAAATTGTTCAATCCAACCATTTAACTGCTTTTACCTTTATAGCTGGTTTTTTATATTAAAAATTTGTTAAAATTTCAATAAATATGAATAAAATCTCTGAAAAATTTAAGAATGTAAAACTCTGTATTTTGGCGTTTTTGAATTTCTTTTATTCTTCATCTTTTTAAAGGTTATTAGATTTTAATTTTATATTTTTTACATATTCACCTTTTCCCATTTTCTGTTTTTTTTTTAATATTTTTGTTTAATGTTTTAAAATTATTGATCTTTTTTCTTTCATTTTTACCATTTTATATATTAGCACTACATTATTTTTTCAAGTTAATATGAATTTTTATAAAATTTATTAATTTTCCTAATTTATTTTAAAAAAAAAACAATACCTCTGTACCGTTGAAAGGTTCTCATGGCAAAAGGACACAATTATTTAGACAATAATTAAATAAGGTAATTCGAGTATACTTTGAGAAATAATTTTAATATGTATATAATATAACGAGGTTAGTGTTGATAACTGTGATGTTATAAATGTATTATTTTTAATATTTAATGATTAATTTGTCATTTAAGTTTGTTAATTGTTTTCTGAAATGAAAATGAGAACTTTTATAAGGAACGTCCCAAAAATAAAAGTGAAAACCTTTCAATGGGACGGAGGAAGTACTAGCTTGTAATAGCAGGTCAAATGCCTGGATCAATTGTGTTTTTGAAGTAAGTGTATTTATATGATACTCTTTTTAGTCGGGTACTCAGGTCATCAGGTGATGAATTTGAAATAGTAGAATGGTCTATTTGACTTTTTTCTCAAATAATAATGACAATAGGAGTGTTGTTGAGCTCTCCAAACTCCGTGGCTAAACTATTAGGCCGTTTGGAACCACTGTTTTTCGGCTTATCAGGCTTATCAACCAACTTTTTTACCAAACACGTAACTTTTGCTTTTGCGCGCTGAATTGTGTAATAAGCAGAAAAAGTAAGGTTGGAGTTACTTTTCTGACTGTATTGGCTGAAGTTACTGTTGATGACCATTTTAACTATTTTTACATATAATTTTTTCATTATTTTATTAATAAAATATATTTTTAAAATAATTTTTTCTTAAATTAGCCAATGCAGCCACTTTAGCCAAAACTTCAGAAATTTCAGCAGAAACAGCCAAATCAGCCGATTTTCGTGCTACCAAACGGGCTCTATATGAGTGTATTTGGGCAATTTTGTGATATATTTTTATTCAAATCATACTTCTCTTAAATACACATAGGAATAGGGGTGGGAAAAATCGAACCGAAACCCGGAAACCGGCCCTGGACCGACCCAGATTATTATCCCGGTCCGAGTTTTTTCTTTTTAATCGGCCCGAATTAAAAAAAACCAGACTGAACCCGAAATTCCGGGCTCATTAACGGGCCTTAAAATCTATAACCCGGCTCGGACCGATAAAACCCGAAACAATTAGATTTAATATAAAATTAATATAATATATGAATATAAATTTATAAATATTTTCTAATATATGATTATAATCACGGTGGATAAATAAATCATTTAGTACTTCCTCCGCCCCTTAAAACTTTGTCATCTTTCCTTTTTGGGACGTCCCTAAAAACTTTGTCACTTTCCCTTTTAATCAATATTTTGTGATTTCTGTTATTTCTCTTTCCTCTCCACAGAATTCAACAACACACTTTTTACTTTATTATTCTCCGTGCCGATCAACTTTGGCAAATTTTTAAGGGATGGAGGTAGTAACTTTTAGTGGCTACAAATGTGTTCAATTTGTTTAGCGTAATGACCATGAAAATATATTTATAGAAACTCTAGTCACATTTTTATCTATAAATTTTATTTTGTCATATTTTTAAGAAACCAATATTATTTATTTATTTTAAGATAATTATCTTTTTGGATTTGAATTGTTGGTGATTTTGGAGACTAATATTTGTGTTATTATTTGCGGTTTGTATTTTTTATTAATTTTATTTGAAAGTAGGTGTTAAAATATAAAAGAACAATGAGATATTTCACGTTCGGGCTTTAACCTGCCCAACCCGAACCCGGGCTACCAAAAACCCGACTCGGACCGAATATAATGGGCTTTGTTCCGGTCCCTAATTTTCATAACCCGAGACCTTCCGGGTAATTTCCGGGTTTAGCAAAAACCCGACCCAGACCGGATCGATCCCACCCCTACATAGGAAGTCGCAACAATTCCTAAAAATGAGGAAAGTGAATTCATGATCTTAAACTCCAAATATGTACATGAAACACTTTAGTAATAAATACTCCCTCGGTCCCAAAAATTCTTCCCACTTTTCTTTTTTTGGCTCGTCCCAAAAAATTCTTCCCACGTACCATTTTTGGACAATTTGTGTGGTTCACATTCATTTCACATTTTTCTTACACAACCCCACAACCATACATTTCCACTTTATTCCACTTTCTTAATCTCCGTGCCAAATCAAACTGTAAAGAATTTTCTGGGACGGAGGGAGTAACCAACAACTAATTTTCACTATTAAAAACTATCACACACGAATTAAAGAGAAAATATTAATTATTTTAACTAACGTTGAATTGCGACATGTTTCACTGGCCTCTTTTTTGTTTGCGTCGTTGATAGGTCCTACCAAGGAACGTATCAATATAATACACTCCTCTTGGATAGCAAGCTTGTCCTCGAGCTTGAAGTGTGGGTAAATTAAAGTTGAGTAAACTCACTGCGTGAAGTCCTCCTAAGTAGCATTCTCGGTCTGTGAACCTTCCCATGCTACTAGAATATGTTTGGTTCCTCGATTGAGACAACAACGCAATATGTCTTATGGTTGGAGAAGAACCTTATACCGTCATGAAGCAGAGGCATGGCGGAAATGTGTGCTGGAGGCTTACCATTAAATTCTTCCAATAAGGAGATGTGAAAAAATCAGTCGGGAGGCAGTTCTAGTTAATAGGCCATTGAACCTATTCAGCGAAGCACACAGAAAGGGAAAAGGCGGACTAAGCTTCTAAGGCTTATGTGCTTTAACTGAGTGCTGGCGGTAAGGGTGGAGGCAAAACCACACCCATTGATCACGCTGAAAATGGATCGGATGTCGTGATGGTGTTTGTTGTATGTATGTGACGTACGAGCTTGGGCTTGTTGCAGGTGACTACAGACAGGCATCATCTAGCATCTTGTCGTGACCCTTGAGGGATACGTCTACCACCTCGACCTTGGAGGAGTCGGGATCATAGGTTAACATGGAGGAGGGTAACAACTATATACAAGTTTGGATGGAGTAGTGGCTAGAGATGAGTCACAAGAGGTAATGGAGCATTATTCTTCCCAAAGCAACCATTCCACCCAGCGACGTGAGTGATCCCCAACTAAACGAACATTGCAAGTACATTTCAATTGCGCGGTTGACCACTTCCGTTTCACCATCCGTTTTGTGGCTGGTAGGATGAAGAGAAGGCCCGAGAAGTACCACAAAAGCGGAACAACTTCGCAAAAAAGAGACGGTACATAGAGGGCCTCGATCACTTACCATAGTCTCCAAATATCCATGAAGCTTGAGAATATTTGTGAATACCGGGTAAAATGGACCGATGAAAAAAATGAATGATTGCACGATTCAGACGAAGTGTCTGATCGTGAGAAGGGGTGTTAAATGTCCCACACCGAAAAAGTTTGGATGAACAAAGTGCTATATTAACACACGGGGTTCCATCCTAAAAGGTCAACCTAAGGTCAACCTGATAGGAGGAGTAGCTCATGTGTTAATATAACACTTTGTTCATCAAAACTTTTCCGGTGTGGGACATTTAACACCCCTCCTCACGACCAGACACTTCGTCTGAATCGTGCAATCATTCATTTTTTCATCAGTCCGTTTCTTTGCATCCGGCCGTTTTTTATAATCGTGTCATCATTTTTCATACGGGGCCCCACACCATGGATTGATTTGGCTCTGATACCATGTTAAGACCCGGGGTTCCATCCTAAAAGGTCAACCTAATATGAGGAGTAGCTCATGTGTTAATATAGCACTTTGTTCATCCAAACTTTTCCGGTGTGAGACATTTAACAATATTAACATAAAAGACACATGCAGCGGATAAGGCTACTTAGGGATGAGCCAAATGTATAAAAAGTGCATATTTGGAGAGGGGATCAACAACCACCAAAAGCACATATTTACTTTCAACCTTTGGAAGGACCATCAACAGACTCCAATAAAAAATCTGACCAAATATGCTCTGGGACCGGCAAGGGTTGCAGCAGGCACTCGGGTGCAAGTTTTCGGTTTTGTTCTTTTGACATATTGAAGACTCCCTATACCCATTGACGAACACGCTTGTTTATACCCTTCCAGTGAAATTCTCGAGTTACACGAAAGAGTGTCTTTTGCAGGCCTTCATTGGTAGTGTCGTGAATGTCTCTTTTTTTAAATGGAATTTTATTGGAAGAAGATATTTACAATAAGAGAGGTGGACGTTTACCAAACTTCTCATAAAAGTCTCCAAGAAGCACAAGGAAGACATAAAGTCAAAGAATAGAGGGTGAGATTAGTTTCTGATATTGGAAGTATTGTGAATGTCTCTCAATACAACTAAAATTAAAGTATAGTTGGGTAGCAGGAAAAGTCAATTGTTGTGATGGACTAGACCATCGTGAATGGGCCACTGTGACCCTTCCTCACCCTTGCTAATGCGTTCGATCAAGTGTTGCGCTCCTTCAGAGTTTGTTTGTCATTCATCCCAGACAGATTGAAAGAATGAAGAGTGTAGGACTGTCAAGGCTAGTAATTATAAGAACACCCGTACCTTGTCTAGTTCATCCTCATGTATTGGTGTGACAGAGCATCTACTACTAGATGTGGAAAATCCGAACCGAAATCCGACCCTAGATCGGTCCGAATGATGTTCGCGGTCTGAGTTTTTTCTTTTTAACCGGCCCGAATAAAAAACAGACCGAACTTGAAAATCTGGGCTCATAAACGTGGTCTAAAATCTATAACCCGGATTGTGTAACACCCCCAAATTTCACCCCAAAATATGTGCTAAAACAACAAGTATAAAGATAGTTTTTCCAAAATATTCAAGTCAAAAGATTTTAAATTGCAGCAGAAACAAAATATTCCATGGGTGTTACCGCCACATTCGGTTCTCATACAACTGAATGCACGGGCTAAACCACAATCCAAAAATAACCCAAGCAATTAAGTGTTGAAATCTCAAAAACAATTTAATTGTCTACATGTCTCAAAACTGAAATAAATATTAACTGGGTGACTAATAACTAATAAAACTACGTGATCTAACGCAGCTCTCAGCAACAAGCATAATCCTCATTACCTGCACCAATAAGTGCGGAAAACAAAACAAAGACAAAGAAGCAAAAATTAGTTTTTTAGCTAAGTAAGATCCACCTGACCCCGTAAAATAATATAATTTGAAGAAAATAGATTTGATATTTAAATTATAGATTCAAAAATCCATTTAGTTCTCAAAATACAATTTTCAAGTTTAAAATCACATTCATCATTCAGAACAACCTTTGAGACTCAACATCAATAACTATAGCTTTATTTACTCACATCTCCCTAAAGAAGAAGTAACATTCTCCACAATTTAACTTTCAACATTTCAACTTCCCCAAAATAGCTTACAAATACTTATCCATATAGATTTCATATTTCAAGAAATATTTATCCATAATTAATTCTCCAAAACCATTTACTCTTAAATAAAAAATATTATCCAAATGACATGAATACCTGGGTTGTGTACCAATCCTATCATTATGAACATGTTGTCCATACATTACTTCAAAGATCATTATGAACTTGTAGTTCATAGTTTACTCAAAATTTCATTATGAACTTGAAATTCATAGATTGCTCCACTTATCACTATGAACACATGATTCACAGATTACTCCACTTATCATTATGAACACATGGTTCATAGAATACTCCACTTATCATTATGAACATATGATTCATAGATTACTCCACTTATCATTATAAACATATGGTTCATAAATTACTTCACTTATCATTATGAACATATGGTTCATAAACTACTCCACTTATCATATGAACATATGGTTCATAGATTACTCACGATGTCATTATGAACATACGATTCATAGATTACTCATATATCATTATGAATGTGTAGTTCATAGATTACACAAATATCATTTAACTTCAAAATATTTTCTCAAAATACAAATTTCAAATTCAGATCTCAAAATCATATGCCTAGCATCTCCAATACAAAGTTAAAGCTCACAAATTAGGGTTTATCATATCCAAAACTAATTCCAAAATAGTATTTGATATCATATTCAAAATGATCCAATAATGATATTTCTAACTCCAGAATATATATGTAAATATTCATACCAAATTATACATGTAGAAATATATAATTTGTCTAAAAAGATTTGACCTCACAACACTTTCCAAAAAGAGGGTTTGACCCAGACCATCACTTCCCAAAAGTATCATTTACTACCACCACTAAAATCATCCAATTGGGTATTCTAAACCCAGAATATATTTTCAAAATAACCAATGAGAATAAGCTCAAAACATACTTTAATTCATACCAAAACAATCACCACAATTTTCTTATCCAAGAATAACTATTTCTCAAAAATCAGAATTTCGGCCATAGCAAGTTGATTTGACAAATTCACCCAAAATCATTCGTTCATAAATTTCCAGAAAATCATATATTATAATATCCATCATATATATCCAAAATAATCATAAAATCTCAAAAAGAAACTCAGTTCACAGCTCAAACCCTAGTTAATATATAATAGGGGCAAAATAGTAATTTTGGTTGCAATAGTCCTTACCTTGAGGCTAGCAATGAATCCTAAATGTCAAACTTAGCTTGAGAGGTCACTCACACGATCCTAGAAAGGTACAAGGTCGAAGGATTACAATTTAGGAGAGAGAAATCAAGAAAAAGGACAAACGATGCAAATTAGGCAACAAACGCACTAACCAGAAGAATTAATTGTTTGATAATGTTATTGGCATCAAAAATCTTGTTGGATGTGTTAGGATTAAAGAGATGGAAGAGATAGATCTTGGAGAGGCGGTTTTTGGGGTTTTTGGAACGAGGAAAATCGGATTAGAGATGTATTTATAGTGAAATTTTGAAGTTTGGGTCGCATTAGGCTTAAATTAAGGACGCACGCCGTGTGTACCTTCCACGCACACCGTGTGTGGCTGGCAATATCGATTCCGCTTAATTTTCTTGTCACGCACGGCGTGCGTGACCCCTAGGCATCCCAAACTTTAGTTTTTGCTCCGTTTCTTCCCCGTTTGGACCTTCCCTTGGTCTCAAATACTAAATCAAACATAATAAACTATCTAAAGACCGTCTAAATGATATGAAACACAAATTTTAATATTTCTCAAAATTCCTCAAATTTTCGGACCAAATATAATGGGCTTTATTCCGGACTCTAATTTTCATAACCCGAGACCTTACAGGTAATTTCTGGGATTAGCAGAACCCAAACCAAACCGAACCAATCTCACCCCTATCTACTATAGTATCAAGTCTCCCAAATTTGTGTTCCACATCAAATTTGAACCAATTTGCTCAGCCAATGTTGTTGAAGCGGGGTTGTGAAGCGTTGCATCGGTAGGTACTTAAGATTAAAATGGTTAGTGTGCACGATGAATGACCTCCCCATAAATAATGTCTCCAATGACAGGATGTATGAGCTAATTCGATGAGTTCCCGTTCATAAGCAGGAAGTTTGATGTGGCGATTGGCTATCTTGCGACTGAAAAGAGGTAACTGGTTTATTTTATTGCTGACGAGCAACACACAATTCCCACTTTGGAAGCATCACATATTCACATCCTACCATTAATGTTAAGGAAAAAATGGGAAACCGTAAAATAGCTACAAAAATTAGCTACACAACTTTTCTATGTCCTCTTTTTGTAGTTGTGGATGACAATATGGGGGGACAACAGCTGAGTAGAACTGTGTTTCTATGGAGTCTGATGGTCACACGTTTGGGCATGGGGTAGAGTTGCGGGTGTCTCAGTGTAATAATAGGGTAACCAATATAGAGTTGTGCAATCTGTTTCCTTCGCCTTGACACATCACACAATGTTTGTTAAGTTTGAAACTCATTGTGAACTCCGAAAAATCCCATTACACTTCTCCCAAAGTTTGCAACCACTTAATGTCAGGTACCGACTCAAAACCTCCTGGGACAAGACGTATAGTGGAACCTGAAAGAGTTAGGCCCCTTTTTTGTATATAGACGTTGAAGCATATATTGAAGCCCATGTTTTTTTTCATTCACCACTGCCACTTGGAGTCGTGGAGAGACATGGATATCCATCCCCAATTTCTTTGATGTCCCTTCGTCAATCAAGTTGTGAATGATGTCAGAATTGATGAGGGTCTCAACGAGTTGCTTGATATATACAAAAACTTGCATAGTTTGAGTGTAACACCCCCGTGATGACATGTAAAGAAATTTCAGGATCAACTATATGGTCAATTGGCGTGTACTTGTCACCTTCTACCTCCCCGAGTTCCAGATAAAATAAATGTTTACACATGTGTTTGGGTGTATAAGTTTCATCACAATTATAACACAAACATTTTGATTTTCTGTTTGCCATCTCACGACACGACAATTTCCAGATATAACAGTGTGAGATGATGCGAACTTTGGCAAAGAAGGGTTGAGCCATATTCATGGCTATTTCCAGGCTAACATGGTGTTGTGCCTCAACTTCCATATGTAACACTTCATCAAGTCCAGAAGTATACAAATCAACTAACTAGTCCTCACATACAGTTGTGGCTCGAGCAAGCAGGGTTTGAAATTTCTCATTATAGCAAACTAGTAGTTGACCCTTACTTTGTTTCAGATCGGCAATGTTTCCAAGAACATTTTCAGTTACAATTTGGCAAAAATGTAGCTTACTAAAGTGTTTGAAGCGGTGCCATGCCAAGTTGGGATTCCTGAAATCTAAATTGTAAGACCAGAGTTGCGTCTCTCCAGTCAAGTGGTATGCTGCTAAGGAAACCTGGTCACTTCTTGGGTATTTTGGTTATAGAAGAACGATTCGCATCAGTGAAGCCAACTGAGCAAATCCTCCTTACCAGTGAACACAAGAAACTCCAAACATGAAAACTTTGGCATGACAGGACTAGAGTGCCCATCTCTCTTGTTGTCTACCATTTATGTTAAGGGATGAGGGTTTGTAGCAGAGCAACCATGATTCTTTGACCGCTAAAGGTTGCAGGCGAGAATGTTGAGCACATGAATTGAAGAGATAATGGAGAAAAGAGATTTAGCAGAGTGTAATCTGCTAAAGGTTGCAGGCGAGAATGTTGACCGTTTAATCTCAACATCATTTCCACCATATGTGGTAATCTTTAGGTTGTAACATAAAAGTGTTAACCAAGAAGAAGAGTGGTGAAGGAGAAGGTGGATCGGAGGTAGGGGTTGGGAGTACTAAATGAGCATTAGTTTGAATTTACTCCAATTTATTCTTGTGGTCACTATTGATAGTGTGGATTGTTTTTATGAACATTCTCAGTAGAGATTATTATTGTAAAATCCATAAAAGTAGGGATTATTCTTGTGAATTTTGCTTTTTTTCAAAGTGGGGGAAGCTGAAGGGAACCACCCATCTATAATAATATAATATAATATAATATAATATAATATAATATAATATAATATAATATAATATAATATAATATAATATAATATAATATAATATAATATAATATAATATAATATAATATAATATAATATAATATAATATAATATAATATAATATAATATAATATAATATAATATAATATAATATAATATAATATAATATAATATAATATAATATAATATAATATAATATAATATAATATAATATAATATAATATAATATAATATAATATAATATAATATAATATAATATAATATAATATAATATAATATAATATAATATAATATAATGCAATGCAATGCAATGCAATGCAATGCAATGCAATGCAATGCAATGCAATGCAATGCAATGCAATGCAATGCAATGCAATGCAATGCAATGCAATGCAATGCAATGCAATGCAATGCAATGCAATGCAATACAATACAATACAATACAATACAATACAATACAATACAATACAATACAATACAATACAATACAATACAATACAATACAATACAATACAATACAATACAATACAATAAAGTAAAAAGGTTTGTCACCATGCTATTCTCGCCCCAAACACACATTTAATGATGAGACCTATTAAACAATAAGAATTACATGAATTATAAGAAATTAATAATAATAATAATAATAACATAATTGGAATTTTTTCAATTAATAAAAATAATTATAATATATAATTGAAGAGATTTCAATACACCAGATTTGAGTAGACCGGATTTGACCACATTTAAATAGACAATATTCGAAAATTTTAGTCCACTTAAAAACATCCCTACATAAGCAAATAAAAATTTCATCTTATAGATATAGATAACAATAACAATTCTATAAATACAAATATGTACCGGAATATTTGCATATATCATGACAAGTTTTTTTTTTGGGAAATTTCCCAAGATATGACTAAAAGATATTGAGATTCTCTAAGTAAGACTAATTATGTTTTTAGACATTTGTATGACTGAAAATAAAAAAGAAAAAGAAAAATTCGTTCATATTAGACCAAAATACTCTTGCTTAAAAAATGTGCCTTTTACACTACTTTCGTCCGATTAAAAATATTGCACCTTATACGGCAGTTACTGCACGACATTACTGCACATCCGATAACATATCACTGCACTTCCGCCAACATTAGTTCTCTTCTCATCCTCTTTAGGAATTTATTGATAATTCTTTTAATTTTAAATTTTTTAGATTTACTAATTTTAGTATTTTTATGTTTAATTAAATATATTGCATTTAATGCCGACGTTACTGTTCTACATTTCGTCATAATCACTGCACTTTCCCCCAGGGTTATGATACGATCTATTGTCTTCAATTCACTACACAACACACTTCGTCAATTCATTCATTCAATGCACATGTACAACATTATATATTGCCATATTCACTCCCCATATTCAACCATATTTATTGTCATGTTCACTGAGCATGCTCACCATCTATGTTCGCTGCCCATGTTTAATGCCCACAAACCCTAATTTTAAAAATAGAGAAGGAAGAATTAGAATGGAGTGGCAGCGACTTGGATAAGTCTGTGAATATGAATGGCTGTGAACCTTGTGCCATAATCAAATAAAAATTATTGCAACAAATAAAAATTATTCAATAGCATTTTGGATGCCTACGTTTTGGAGAATCGCCCATCTCACCATAACTCCAAGTTGCTTCCTCCGCTCAAAGACGGTCAAAATTGAAAAATTGAAATAAGGATGTCCCCCGTTTGAGAAAGGTAATTACAGGGGAGGTGCGCGATGAGAATCCTCCATGGTGACCGCAGAGTCGTCTCAATTTTTCCATAGTACTCTTGCGATGGGGATCCACAAATAGTCAGTCTCTCGCTGCGACTAACATCCGCCGACCGCCGTTGGCCTGCGGCCTGCCGGATCCTCGCATAGCCATCTTCGTCCATCTCTGAGGGTTGAAGCCCTCAGTCAATTGCCGTCGATGAATCTAGTTGCCCCTCTCGCCATCGTTTGCTTTTCTCTCATTAGGGTTTTATAATAATAATAGGCTAAGGGTATATTAGTCCATATCAATTATTGATTAATTTATTAATTTATTAACTAATTAATTATTATGAATTTACATATTATAATGGGAAAAAGCTAACTAAGTCATAGATTGGGAAAGTGGATGAGTTTTACTCATACCTAGGGTAATTATCTTGTTTTTTGTTAGTACAAGGTGATTCCGACTTCGCCGAACTAATCCCTTGCGTGATTTCAAGATCTCACCCAAGATCTTGAGAGATTTAAATCCGAGTCTTTCGAACTATTCATTAGGTTCCCACCACCATCTAATAACATGATTAGACATATAAACAAAAATCTAGTTTAAAAGAATAACTCGTGTTTTGCATTTGACCCACCCGGGAATCTATGTACCCGTTTACTTATTTCTCCAATTTTATGTTTTTTTTTTTGTTTTATGTTTTCACTTTCTAATTTTTCATTTTCCGGTTTTTCATTTTCATATCTGAACCATAAAGTAAGTACATACATTGAAACATGATAAAACCAAAGGTGCAAAAAAAGGCAAATATGACTTGACATCGTTAAAAATTAGTGCATGTGTATATATAATGCAAAATAAAGTATTCGTAATTAAAAACATTTGAAATAAGACAAAACATTTACATAAATGACAATTCACGAACAAGAGTGACACTGTTTTAATAAGGGGCTACATTGGTTTGAAAAACTATTACACAACACTAGTAATACTTTGACGTGAAAATTATGGATCAAAGTTAGTATTAGAAACTTACTTTAAAGACATGTTTTTTCATAACATGTTTGACTGTTTGAGTACGTAACACTGGTAATAATTTGTTTTAAGCGACATGTTTTTTCATGATCTACGGATCAAAGTTAGTATTACAAACTTATTTATTTAGATGAAAATTTATGATACCTAAAAGTAAGTTACAAACCGCAAAAAAAAAGTGAAAATTGATTTTCGTAATTTAGTAAAAAATACATATTATTCAAACTTAAGAATAAAATTAGAAAAATGCCTCTTTTATTCAATTTTACTCGAACTGAACCGGTACTGAACCGTCCCGTAATGGTACCGAACCGAATACCGGGTATTTAAACGGTTCTATATATTTTTGTCCCATACCGAAACCGTACCATTTGAAACGAGTACGGGACCATTCCTAGATTTCGAGAACCGAAAAATACCGGACCGGATTTTTTTGAAAATAATGCACTTGAATTTTTTTTATTTTTCTATACCAATTCAATAAATCTCTTTGATAGACCAACAATTTTATAGCCCAAGTATGTATTTTTTGCGTCCTTAAAATAGCTAAATGTGTGTGTTTATATAATATATATATATATATATATATTGTTATTTTTTCTTTTTAGATAATTTATGTTATATTTTGGTATGTATTGAAAGAATATTAAAATTTTAGAGAAATCATTAATGACTTCATTTCTAGTAATGTTAGCGTACATGACTTTTTGTTGTATCATGTTTGTGCAATTTTACAACTTAATTAATATGGTTTAAATCTTAGCTCTCAAGGTTCAACTATAAATTAAATTAGAACTACAGAGTAATATTTAACCTAGAATGACGAAGAAGAACGTTGATGATTTCTATTATATTCAACAATTTGATGATATTCTTTTTTATATTTTCACATAAACTAAGTAAATTAAGGATGAAATTTATCTCGTGCGCCATCATTTTGATATACTCCTTCTTAGTTGCGTTACACTATTTGTTTATTTGTTCAACATTTTTAGCATGTATTTGGCATTATATCGTACCGTTTTGTACCGTTCCGAAATAACATGGTGCCGAATGGTTCCATCCTTGAAACCGGACCGTACCAGACGGTTAAAAATCTCATACATTACGCTTTTTACTAATTTACCGGATCTTTCCTGACCGGGCTCACCCTTTTAAAAAATTCCCTCACTCACCCGGAAAACTATCTGTTGTTGAGCAGAGGCTGCAGAGCCGCAAAAATCGAGTATCAGCAAGTGAAGAGTTAGAGAACTCCCAAAGATGCAATCCTTTCTTCTATTTGTTCTTCGTCTCTCGATAACTCTGAGTAAATAAATGTTTCTTCAATCGCAGCATTCACTTGTTTCTCTTACTGCATTATTTCAGCTCCGCAATTGGATATAGTAAATTTTATGCTTATAATACGAATTTTCTTTCAGGTTTTCATAAAATTGGATATGCCGTAGAAGGCGGGTTTTGTTCTGCACCACCAATCTTGAGTTTTGATTCCGGCTCTAGACCACTGTATTGGAAAGTCACTAACCCTACACTTTCTCCTTCTCGCCTCCAAGGTCAGTGCGCCCACCACTTGAATCTAAAATTAAGATTTTGTCAGGAAAAATGTACTATAAGCCTCAGCTGTTTTTTGCATGGATATTTATGCAGTTCACCATTCTCAACCTTTATAAAATGCTGTCCACACACAAATAAACAAAACAGTGAGACGTATCTAAAACAGTTTTTAGATAAAGAGCTAAAAACTTATTTTAGTTATACATACATACATACATATAGAAAAAATATCCTCTCCATCCTTCCAACAGTATCCGTCCGGCTGCGGCCATTTGGGGCGGTTCCCGGTGAAATTTTTTGATGAATTTTTTGACCATTTTCTTCATCAAGTCTAGTTTATCAAAAAAAAAATCAGATAAAAGTTCCATCGGGAAGACAGCTAAATAAATTATTTAAATATAATGCATTTTTATATATATAGTTTGGCACAGTATGTTTCAATAATTTATTTAAGTGCCTGGACGGAGGGTCCTGTCCCTCTGGCTGGACATGATCATTCCTCTCTCTCTTTATAATATATATATGTATATATATATATATATATATATATATATATGAGTAATCTTCCGGAACCGCCGTCCGGTTGAGGCCAATTGGGGCTCTTCCCGGTTAATTTTTTTGATGAATTTTTTTGGCACGTTCTTCATCAAGTATAGTTTATGCTCACCAAATTTCAGCTCAAAATTCAACCGAGAAGTTAGTTAAATAAATATTTGAAGATAACTACGCCAAAATATACTTCAAAAAACAGTTATTTTAAAAAAAAATATTAACTGACTTCCCGATTGAATGTTTAGCTGATTGGTGGACATAATCTCACTTCATGCTAAAAATAATTCATCAAAATATTCCATCGGTAACCACCTGAAAAGGCGGCATCCGGCCGGAGAATCTGGTCCAGACTTCCGGACTTGAACTTTTCTCTCATATATATATATAGAGAGAGAGTAATTCCCGTTAGTCTGGACTGACCAGAACCGTCGTTCAGTTGACGTCATTTGAGGGGCTTTCTGGTGGATTTTTTGATGAAATTTTGTGAGTATGTTTTTCATGAAGTGTAGATTATATCTACAAAATTTCAACTTAAAATTCAATCGAGAAGTCAGTTAAATAAATTATTGAAACTTATTGCACAAAAATATGCATAAAAATGTAGTGATTTTCAACAATTTATTTAACTGACTTCCCGATCGAATTTTAAGCTAAAATTTTGTGTGCATGTTCTACCCATGAAGAACATGTTCACAAAATTTCATCAAAATATGCAACCTGGAAGGTCCTTAAACAGGCTTGGTTGAGCGGCGATTCCCGTCAGTTCAGACATACCTGAATATTCCTCTCTCCATATATAAAGGATCAAATACAAACGCCTCCTAACTTACAAACTACAAACTCATTTTGGTCATCCGATAAGTTGATCTAAAGGCTATAGATGAACGGTGAGATTTTGGTAATAAAATCAAACTTTTTTAGGATGCAACACTTTGAATGTTAATATGCAATTGCTTATTGTATTGCAGAATAATATGCAACACTTTGAACGTTAATATGCAATACAAATAGCGTAAAGATGCATCGTACAAATATTTGCACAATAAGCACTGTTTGTACTTGATCCGCCCCTTATATATACGGAGTATATGATCCTGTTCCAATAAAAAGTGGTCTTCCCATACAAAGTGCGGGCGTCTCCACTTTTGATTGTCGAAGTGCACTATTGCATTCAAATGATTTTCGTCATCCACTTTTGGTCATTTATGGTACACTTTTGTACACAGGAATATCACTTTTTACAATGAAGAAAAACTTTGATTTATTTACAAACATGCCACCGCGTTTTAATCCACTTTAATGCATTTTGACATATTTAAAGTCATTAGATCTTAGATATGATGCACCCATTTGTTCTTACTTTTCAGGACTAAGGAGACTTTTTATCTGATCCAAAATCTTTATGTATTATATACATTTATACACAGACTTGCCAGGGTTTACAAGGAGTGTGTATAAAAGAGATCATGCTTTAGTTGCTCCTGAAAGTCATGTGTTCAGCCCTTTACCAGATTGGTATGCCCATCCAACCAATTCGAGCAATCTATTGATTCCTTACAATGTTCTGCTTCATTTGTTTCCTGAACAGCTGTAATATTACCACCACAGGACAAACACCCTCGCAGCATATTTAGTCACACCTGAAATGGGATCACATTTTGTTATGTACTTGGCAAAAATGCAAGGTTTGAGTTTTTTACTAGAAATGGTTTGTTTGAATTTTCAGTTTTTTCACTAGTAGTTGTTTTGTATTTCAACTTGAGAAACAACTTTAACTTGCTTTGATGCAAGTGTTCTGCAACCCGCCTTCTTCCCCATTTTTTTTCGTTTCCAGAAAATTCAACATCCGCGCTTCCTCCTATGGGCGTTGAAAGGTTTGAAACTTTTATAATGTTATTTCAGAGCATGCTTCTCAGAAAAAAAAACTTCCAATTATGTTCTCCACTCTCACACAACTACTATTGTCAATCAGGTTCATATTTGTGGTTGAGGGCAATGTAGTTTTGACTATTGTGCCTGGAAGAAGACACTTGCTGAAGGTACCTTTTTTTTTTAAATATAGAGACATTACTTTTCTCCCTTACCCCACCGTAGGTGGGAGTCTTTGCGGCACTGGGGTAATGATGAGATGATGAGGGACATTACTTTTCTAGGTCTTTGATAAGCAGTTATGATAATTATCTTTTCCTAAAGAGTACTACGCTTTGGATTCTTACTCTCATGGGAAAACATAGTTCTTTTGTAGTATTTGAAGGCAAACATTCTTGGTCTATGATTTGTCATCTAACTTATGATGATGATGGCTTTAGAACATTAGACTCATTATACCTCTGTCGAAAGATTGATGCAGACAAGCATTCAAGTCTAATTTTGCCACTTCGCTGTCTTGCTTGATTTTATGTTGCTAATTGAGTGACATGGTGAGTTTCATGCCACCAACTCTGCTGGATCGAGTGTCCTACCGAGGTGTACCATTGAATACTTTAAGCTACAATTATAGATCTCTCTCTATATATATGTGTGTGTGTGTAAATTTATGTACACACACATATATATTAAGCATGCTATGTCATTATAAAAATTATAATCATAAGTATTGATCGGTTACGAAATATTATATTTTTACTTCATTTAATAATATCTACCTATAGCATAAATAATTAGGCAGCACACTCAGCGGCTGCACATGGGTAACACACTTGATCTTGATACGCCACCAACCACAGAACCACGACTAGTTGGTTTAAGGTGTTGGTGTTGGTGCAATGGTGGTGGTGGTGGTGGTAATGATGGTTGAATTCTATGGAGCTTCTAATGCCTTTTTAACTATAAAATGAAGGTGGACTCTTATGCATATTTGCCTCCTGGTCTGGAACACACTGTCAAGTCGGATGTATCTGCTACCCTTGTTGTACTGGAGAGAAGGTTTTTGCACTTTCTACATCCACATCACAAATGCTCATTGAGTAATACTCTCTCTGTCCCTTAAAACTTAACCGAGTTTGACCGGCACGGGGATTAATAAAGTAAAAACTGTGTAGTTGAGGTTTGTGCAGAGAAGAGAGAATTAACTGAAACCACAAATTCTTTACTTGAAAGGGAAAATGGCAAAGTTAGTGGGACAAGCAAAAAAGGAAAGTTGACAAAGTTTTAAGGGACAAAGGGAGTATTTCTTACATTTGTTTCCACTTCATTTATAATGCTACATGCACTTCTTATAATGCATGTTCCCTTGGTTCTTTTGTGTAAATTGCATTTCTACCCCGTTTCACTGCTTGCTCAAGTCATGCCCTTCTTTTAGATATGCCAAGATAGAAAATTATGCAAGCAGAGAGATTATTGGTTCAACAGACCGGCAACCCCTCCTTGAAACCCCCGGCGAGGTAAATTTGTTCTTGTACACTGTTGCTCTCTAAAAATATTCCTTTTAGCTGGCATATATTTGTATTAGATACTTAGATAGTAAATGACATGTAAAATTTGACCCAAGGCTCTGTTGTTTACATGGGCAAATGTTTTCAGATTTTCTTGTGGTTGGTACTGGAAGTATATTTACCTAACTACATACATTTTGGCGGAAAATGACTTCTCGTCTTGACCTGAAATGGTTATTTTGTGGTTTCTATTATTTCCGAGGAAGCAAAGGGAACCCAAGACTTTGTGAGATGGGCTCACTGTGATTGGGTTAAAATGCACTCTTATATTTAAAAATTCCTTCATCATTTTCATCATTTTCATTTACCCCAGTGCCGTAAAAGTTGAAACTTGAAATTAACACTTTTTAAAAAAGGCATTTTTTGAGGCATTACTTTTAATTAATAATATTCTTTTGTCCCAGTCTCGACCCCCAACAACCCTGTAAGTCTTTCACTCCATATTGTCTAGATATATTATTAAAACTAATTGAAGCAGGGATTCAAGTAATCAAATTAAAGGTTTTGTTTTTATCGTAATAATCCTTCTTTTTGTTCTATAACTTTTTCAGGTCTTTGAACTGAGAAAACTTCTTCCCGCATCTTTAGATTATGACTTCAATGTTCATGTGAGTACCTCTCTCTAGAATCATTCACATTATTCAGGGAAATGTCTTGATTATGCCCCCATTTATATTTCATGTTTTATTCACTTTTTGTCTTTTTCATTTTTTTTCTTCCTGCAAGATCATGGATTTTCAACCAGGGGAATTCCTGAATGTAAAAGTATGCTTTTCTCATGCTTATTCTTGTGTGTTGGGTTATCATGCTTAGAGATAATAATACGAGTATCCAATTTGGGTTACTAGTTTGGTCCTCAACTTCATTTTGCTATTAATTTGGTTCTAGACTATGCAATTAATATCCAATTTAGTCCTTTTGCATATTTCACATTGATTAAGAAGGATACTTCCATGCACTGATGACTAAACTGGGCCCTGGTTACATAGTTAATGGTCAAATGCTCCAACTTTAGTTCTTATTTAGAGTTTTTGCCACTTTTAGTTCCAGATTATTATGTCAGTGACACTTTTGGTACTCGACTTTTAATTTTTCCTTTTTAGTCCTTCATCTATTGTGCGAGAGTCACTTATAGTCCTCAACTTCAAAACTCCCTACATTTAGTTCTTGAGCATTATCAAATTGACATATTTAGTCCTTTCACTATGATTTTGCCACAATAGATGAATGACCAAAATTGTCACTGATAATAGTTGAAGGACCAAACGTGTCACTTTTATTCAAGTCGAAGGACTAAATGTGGAAAATTTTCAAAGACGGGTACCAAAAGTGTTTTCCGCATAATAGTCGAAGGACTAAAAGTGGAAATAATCAAAATAGAGTACCAAAAGTGTCAAAACCTCTTGATATTTACAACCAAATATGTTTGATGACTAAATTGGATCCATATTTTACCGTCGAGGACTAAATTGAGTCCAACAAAGAGTGAAAGACCAAAATGATTAATGATGTATTGTCAAGGGACTACATCATATACTATTTCTTATGCTAATTTCAAGAGATCATTATTAGTATCTTTAATGGGAGCAACATGTTTATGGCGAGTTAAATGGCAGGAGGTACACTATAATCAGCATGGTTTGTTGCTTTTGGAGGGGCAGGGTATATACCGATTAGGTGATAGCTGGTAAGCATTATTGTTTCAGATATAAATACTTTATTGGGTTGATGAGTTGTGGTTCTATTTAATATACAACTACTACTGGTCATTTGGTGGACAGGAAATGGCTTTCACCTTTATATGTAGTTTTGTCTAGTAAACATTCTGAACCAGTTTGGGTAAGAATTGGAGTGTGACAGGACTCTAAATACTTTTGTTATCAATCCCAATAGGGATTTTTCTGAAGTGTACACTAGGAGAGGGAATAAAAGGATCAGAATAGGAGAGGCATTCTGGTTGTTGGTTAGAACTTGGAGAGCAAGGCACTCTAGAATGACATATTCTGTCTTCTTCCTATTTTTTCTGATCGTATACTGAGACCCAAGAGCTTACATTTGCTTCTTTGATCCATTTTTTTCCCATGATTTTAATATCCATACTTTTACCTATCATTTGGTATTATAGCATCGTTGATCGCTGGAGCAGTGAATGATTTTCTCACGTTCGCAAATGGAAAATAAGATGGAAATGTCAAACAAAATATGGCTGAGATGAGAATTGTAGTGGATGAGATGTGGAACTTATTGCTTCAACAAGGTCACCAGTGATCTAGAGGACGATCTAGGACATCTAGACATCAACGCCATTCTGAAAGCCAGGGCTCATCGCGAGCAGACAGTTTGCAGGCCTCATCCTTCCGTCAGGAGTCTACGATGAACATGGGGTATGCTAGAACGCAAAATTAAACGACTACTGATCACAACTGGGTGTCATTCAAGGAGGCATTGATCAAAAGGTTTCAACCTGAGCTGGTTCTGAATACTTTTGGTCCAATGCTTAGTGTGAAACAAATAGGTACTGTCATGGAGTACAGGGAACAGGTTGAGTTAGTGGTAGCCCCCGGGAGACAGACATATGGTGAAATGCTAAAGGGCATTTTCCTGAATGGACTCAAGGAGGAGGTCTGAGCCGAGCATAAGCTGTACCGTTCCCACAATTTAACTGATTTCATGGACAGAGCTATTTTAGTGGAACAGGAGAATTCTGCCTTGAGGATTGAGAGAAACAGAGGAGAAGATTAAAGAATCTGGAAGGAAAAATGAGGGAATATGCCCAAGTTTCATTCCTGGACAGATGTGAACAAAGGAAGATCTAATTCTATTAAGACATATCCTCAGGAGAAGGGTGCATCAGATCCTAAAGCAGAAGAAACTCAAGGAAAAAGGAAGTCTTGGAAGGGAGGCCAGAGGATGAGTCAATCTGAATTGCAAGACAGGAGTAGCAAAGGGCTGTGTTTCAAATGTGGAGATAAATGGAACAAGGAGCACATTTGTAAGATGAAACATTATCAGTTTGTCTTACTGGAATCCTTGGATGGAGAAGAAGAAGAGGTATCACAATCTGAGGCAGAAAGGGAAGTTAGCCAACTGCAATTATCCATCTTGAGTAAAGAGGACCTTACAGCACCTAACACTTTCAAAATGAGGGGACATGCAGTTGAAAGATCAGGAGAAAAGCAGAGCAGTTATAATCCTGATTGATTCTGGGGCTACCAATAACTTTGTATCCCAAAAATTTATAGAACTGAATTTGTCTTATAGAAGGATAACAGGATTCCAGGTGGAGATGGGAAATGGAGACATCATAACCAACAATGGGATATGTTAGGGAATACAGATATGGGTGCAGGAATTGATGGTTACCCAGGATTTCTACTTGTCAGAGTTAGGGAGATCTGATCTGGGATTGATGTGGAATGGTTGGCCAGCCTAGGAAATGTGGAAGTCAATTTCAGCAGGTTGACAATTAAGTGGTGGGAAGGGGAGCTGGAGAGGAAAGTACAAGGAGATCCTAATCTTAGCAGTATCAAGCTTCATGGAAAACTCTGGTGAAGGACCTGCAAAATCAATGAGAAGGTTATTACTTATACTGGCAAGAGTACACAGAAAACCTGGAAAAGAATAACCAACCAGATCAGAAGTTGGGGGAGATCCTTACTGAATTCCTCTCAGTACTTCAGACACCCCAAGGACTACCTCCTAGCAGAGAGTGTGATTATGCCTTCAACATCAAGGAAGGAGACTCTATTCCCATGATAAGGCCTTAATACCCTCACTACCAAAAGAATGAAATTAATAGGTTAGCAAGGATTTACTGGGTACAGGAATCATTAGACCTAGCAACAACCCTTACAGTAATCCTGTTATCCTAGTTAAGAAGGATGGACGTTGGAGATTATAGAGCATTAAATAAGATTACTATCCCTAATAAGATTACCTGTGATTGAAGAGCTGTTGGATGAATTGAGAAAGGCTTAGATTTTTTCTAAGTTGGATCTCAAATCAGAATATCATCAAATAAGAATAAGGAGTCAGATATTCACAAGACTGCTATCAGAACCCATGAGAGACACTATCAATATGTTGTGATGCCTTTTGGACTCACAAATGCCCCTTCTACATTCCAGGCTGATAGGACTCACACAGATAGGTAGGAATTACAGAAATTATGAAAGAGAATTCAAGAACAATTCAAGCTTTCATTAATGGTGTATACAAGTTCAGCCGTAGCCCAAAGAGAGAGACAGTCCGTCTCAATCTTCCCAGTCCAGTTCTAACTAACAAACAGCCTCCTTACTAACTCCCCTTTCCCCACTATATATTCTATTCAGAATACAAATCAAAATTACACCTTAGCAACTAACTAATTGTTATACTTCCTTTTTCCTACTATAGATCTTCCCGTAATGCTTATTATTATTATTAGTACTAGCAGCTTCACTCGGGTGTCTATCAATACTCCCCCCCTGAGAATCCAGCTTGTCCTCAAGGTGGGGAGATAGGAACCAATCCTGGAATTCGGCTTTCTCCTGGTGCCTCTCCCTTCCCAGTACCTCGCTGATGGTGGTATCAGAATTTCCCATATTTCTAGTCCTCTAGATGAAAAACTCTTGACCAGCCTCAGCCTGATTCTCATCCAGGCTTTACACTCAGAAATGGGCTACTATACTATAGGGGCAGATTGGTGATACCTAAGAACTCTGCCAGAATTACTTCCATTCTACAGGAGTTCCATGATTCTGCCATGGGGGGGGGGGGGGGCACTCAAGTAATCTCAGAACCTTGAAAAGAATAGCTAGTGTATTCTATTGGGAATGGATGAGAAGTGAAGTACAGAATTTTGTAAGAAAATGTGTAGTTTGTCAGAGAAACAAGTATTAGGCTTTGAAACCTTCAGGATTCCTCCAACCTTTTCCCATTCCTACCCAAATATGGACTGGCATAAGCATGGATTTAGTGGGTGGACTGCCCGGGGCAATGGGCAAAGACACTATATTAATGGTAGTGGATAGTCACCAAGTTTGCTCATTTCAATGCCCTATCTCATCCATACACGACTAAAGGTGTTGCAGATATTTTTATACAGGACATGGTCAGATTACATGGATTTCCTAAATCCATAGTATCAGACAGAGGCAACATTTCTCTTGCTACATTCTCCTCTGAATTATTTCGATTAGCCGAGACTAAACTCAGGTGTAGCACAACTTATCACCCTCAAACTGATGGGCAGAATGAGACGGTGAATATGTGTGCGGAAACCTATTTGAGATGTACTACTGGGAGCAAACCCAAGCAGTGGCTTAAGTGGCTTCCTTGGGCAGAATATTGATATAATACCAATTTCCGTGCTTCACATAAAACTGCCCCTTACCAAGCTTTATATGGACAAGAACCACCTGTATTAATAAAAGGCGATGCTAAATTAAATGATGTATGGACAAGAACCACCTGTAGACTTGGCATATACCACAGTATTATTCCCCTTTAGTTTATTTAGCATACCACATTTGGGTAATTATATATTTCATAATTCAATTCTTATTTTGTTAGACAAGAGTATTGATCAGCCTCACTTCTCCAGCTAATAGTTCATTTATATAGTTGGTGTTGAAAAAATGCTTTAAAACAGCTGTTCAATCTGCTATTAATCAAGATTTGCTTTATCCGGTATCAAACGGGAACTGCGAGCAAATAGAACACCTTTCAAGAGTATAAAGACTGTCACATGAATCGTAAATGCATGAATGTGATGGACCAAGAAATCCGCAGTTCAACTTCTTAGAGTTAGGAGTGAGAATAGGCCAGGCTGCCTGTAAGGGGCTTGAGGCCTGTTTTGGTCCAGCCTCTTTACTAAATAAATAAGATTTCGGCTTTTTAAAGGCTCGTTTACTTAAATAGGCCATGTCAGGGGACACATATTGAAGCCTGTTTAGATTGACAGGTCAGTCTATTTGTATGTACTTTGTGAAATATACATAAATGTATGTCATAAACAAAGATTCATTCATTAAAGTTTTCTGCTTATACCACTTTGCCAATCATCAATAAATGAATGAACAGTCAACCTCAGTCTCTATGTGGACAAACAAAAATGCTATTTGTTATACTGTGTGACCTCGCAAATTGTGACTAGACCTCCTGTTAATATCATAAATGTTGAAATTTACCTATTAATATATTTTGCTAGCAGGTTTTGTTAACATGTTTTAGGTAAGCCATCCAAACAAGCTAGGCTAAAACAAAAATTAAGCCTTTAGTAGATACCAGACATGACCTGTTTCCACCCCTATTAGTTGTTTTTTAATATACCCCTTGTGAGTTTTAATTAATAAGGAGTGTAATATTTATGACCTCCGGAGAACTTGTAATGTAGTTTATTGTTCTGATGATACAGTCTTTGCATTTGGCTGACAATGACAGGTATCCTGTCGAAGCCGGTGATGCCATCTGGATGGCGCCGTTTGTTCCCCAGTGGTAAGTGTGATGTGATTTGTTTTAAATTTTTTCAATAAATATTTATGATGTCCAACTGGGTGTTCAACATTTAGTTGTGGATCCATCACTCCCCTAAATTCGACAACCTGTGTGGGCAGGTTGAAGTGGTAATTGAAAATAACAATGCATTCATATAAGCTTTCATAGTAAAAAATAAATATGATCAAACTGGGGTGAGGTGTGAAGCAGGCCTGGCAACCCCCTTACTCCCCCATATTTGCCTCTTCGGTAAGAGGGTTATTTGGTTGAAGTTGTTGAATTCATTTTCATTTACCCCAGTGCCGCAAAGGCTCCCACCTACGGTGGGGTAAGGGGGGGTCGGATGTACGCAGTCTTACCCCTATACTAAAGCACAGAGAGACTGTTTCCGGATGACCCATAGTGAAAATCGCGTCCAAAATTGCATGGACTGACTGCTGCTTCATAACAAATAAGCGCAGACAGTTTAGCGAGTCTTTTTGCTTATTACAAATGATGAAACTTTGGCTCCATTACAAATGATGGAAAGGTTGAAGTTGTTGAATCTGTTGAATTATTAAGCGTTAGATGAAACCTATTCAGTCAAACAAGTAGAAAAATATAGAAATACATAATCATATGCTTATTTCTTGTTTAGAACTAATAAATAGAGATATATTAATAGTCACTTCTTCCATTTTACCCGTTACTCTGTATCACTGTGTTTCGAGAAGAAAAAAAAAACTTTTTTTTTGTAATTACTTAATGAATGACTGTGTGGTCTTGTGAACACCTCTCACCTTGGTCTGCTGATAATATAATTATCTTTGCTGATGATAAAAAAAACTCAATAAAGAGGATTATAGACTTGGTGATTGAAACATATATGAAGTCTTTGTTGAGGCTATAAACAAGTAAAAGAGTTCCTTCATCCTTCCTGATAAGGCCAATAGTGACACTGTCAAGGATATTGCAAGTTTTAATCTCGCACCCCACCAATCTCTTACTTGAGTACCCATCAGCAACATTAGATCTAAAATCATGCTTTGGAAATCATCTCTTATCTGTGGCTGGTAGACATACCCTCCTTCAATATGTTGCCAACTCCATGCCCATACACCTCCAAGCAATAAAATGTAGTGTTAATTTGGGTTGATTTATAAGTTTTTCATCAAACAGATATATCTGAACTGAATGGAAGTTTACTTTCAATTTACCCATCACCCAATCCATGTGAGCCCTACTACTTTGCACCATTGGTTTTTGCAGGTATGCAGCTCTTGGAAAGACTCGCACACGCTACTTGTTGTATAAAGACGTAAATAGGAATCCCTTGTTTTAGAGGTATGGGATAGTGTGCCTTTGTTGCATATATGGATTTCAATGTGTAAATATTTGTTGTTCATAAGCAACTACCAGGTAGGATTCGTTTAGTAGTTGTTACATGTTTTCCAATTTGCTCTTTTGTATGAAGGGCTGAATTTGTGAGAGATTCATACAGTCAATAGCGGTGGTTACACACAAGCGTTGGATCCAATGATTCAAAGAACATGCAGCTAATTGAATCTTTTTTCTGCTTGTTTGGATCGTTCGTTTATGGACATTTTATATTTCAATGATTCAATCTCATCATTGATACAACTGTTTTAGTGAAGGACTAGGGTACTGACAATTGCTTTCCATCGACCAATTAAATATAGGGAAAATGGAAACTAATAATCCAACCTTTTAGCGGTCTTCTTTTAATAGTCCCACATTTTCGTTATTCATGAATAATTCCTGACCGGTTGATGACCTGCTATTCCAAGTTATTTTCTTATCTTTGCAAAATATTATCTTTGTGAAAGGTGGAATTTATGGTATAATAGTTTGCAGAGATGAGAAAATAACTCGGAATAGCAGGTCATCAACCGGTTGGGGACCAATGAATGAAGATGAGGTGCAAAGATTCGATTATTCATGAATAACGAAAAGGTCGGACTATTAAAAGAAGACCGCTAAAAGGTTGGATTATTAGTTTCCATTTTCCCTTAAATATATCTCCTTGAGTTAATCAGTGAGAAGTTGTTCAGGATGACTTGTGGAACTTTTGTTGGTGACAAAACTGGATGGAGCCGACTATTAAATGATTCTTATTATAAAAAAAATGCTGACGAAGTGGTTCTTATTAAAAAAAAATATGCTATAGTTGTTGGGAAGAAAAGATTTGGGAAGCTTAGGTACAGTAAGATGCAGAGTTGATCTGCCATTGGTTGGTATCACGCCACACCACCTTGGGAATGGGATGACCAACCAACTCCCCAATACACAGACATTAACAACAGTTAAAAGATGAGATAGAATATTCAAGATGCGTGCACTATATACACAAAGAAATCAAATCCAAAGAAAGCTCGAGCAACAACGAATGAGCCTGCTGCTGGGAATCACCACACAAACAAACAAAACAACCATCTTTATACTATATGTTACATGCTCGGGGCTGTCATGGCTACTAAACTCATGATGCGCACACCTATAACTCAATTCATTCATATACTCCCTGAGTCTCCCTCCCTCTGTAATAAGTTGTTACTAAAAATACTAGTTGGCTAGTTACTAAGATTCATAAAGGCGTCTATGATTCTTCTCCAGGAGGGGGAGGGGATGCCGTCCTGGCCTTTTTGTTGTTGTTATTCATCTCATGCAACACCTTCCCAAAAACATCCAGCATCTGCTTCTGGGATTCAAGTATCATCTCACTCTGCTTCATCTCTCTTTCCATCCTCATCTGCTCCATCTCCTTTGCCATCTCCATTTTCATGTTCTCTATCTTGATGAATCCTTCTGCCAAGAACCGGATCGACAAAGCTATCTGATCACTACTGCTCCTCGATTCCCTCTCCCGTTTCACTCCCCCGCCTGTGCCCGCTGCTGATCTCTGAAAACTTGAATTTCCCCTACTTGCATGGCCTGAATTTCTTTGTTCCAACAACCTCATCAGATATTCCTCACTTGGATCAATTCTGTCCTCATACTCTGTCAAATTCAGATGCCGCCCTTCTCCTCTATCAAAACCATTCTTCATCTCACAATTATTGAAATCGCTCCTCTTTGGTTTGAATCCAACAGGGAGTGGAATAGCATTGAACCGGGTTTTGATGGGGAATGCCTTTTCTAAAGGAAGAGCAGCAGCAGCTTCAACTTGCTGTTTCTTGCTGCTTGCAACATCCAAATGCGACCCGTAACCATTTGGGACTCGAGAGGCATAATTATTGGGGTTTGGATTCTCCATAGGATTGTTGAGCTTTAGTTTGACCAAGTTCTGATCGATCAAGGTTTTAAAACCGAAGCCCTGAACCATGTGGTGTTCGTCTTGATCGGGGTTGGATCTAGCAGCAGCTGAAACCTGCGTTCCGTTCTCCATGGCATCCATATTCTCGAAGAAGAACCAATTGGAGAAGAAGGTCCCGGCAGGGTATGAGAGGGATCGCTGCTTCTCGGCACGGTAACGCTGGCGGAGCTTCTCCATCTTGTGCCGGCACTGAGCGGAAGTCTTGGCGGGAGACGCATCTGGACAGCGGTTGAACACCGCCTCCGCCACAGAGTCCCAGTCCGCGGTACGGAGGTATCCGCGTCGGAGCGCGTACCACCTCTCCCTGTAGGCCTCGATCAGGGCCAAGGTCTCCTCTTGCGTCCAACAGGGCGCGGGGAATTTCCGGCAAGGCTTCTCTTGCGCTACCGCCAGAACGTCGATGGCGGCTTCCGCTGCTGCGTCAGTGGTGGACGACATAACCCAACGCCGCTGTCTGCGGGTGATCACGTTCGTTAGAAATAGGGAACCGCCGGAAAGAATGAATCGTATCTTCTTCTTCCTCCTCCTCCGAGTTTGTTTGTGGGTTATATCGATCGGAATCGGAGGAGGAAAGTAGGTTAGGTTTTGGGTGGGTGGGAGAGTGGTGGTGGCCTAGTGTCTCGAGTGGATGCCATCACTGTTGTTTGTTTGGTACAGATGAGATGGTCTGTAGTGGTTGACTAAAACCCAAATGACACACCCCACTTGGATCCCACGTTCTTTGTCCACAATTCATCTAAATACACACTATTTATATAAATAGTTATTTAACGTAGTGCTGTGGTAACTTAAGTTCAAAATTTGAATATGAATTACTATGATTTCATTACTACTCTAGTAACTAGTCATTTTTTTTGTAAATCATCTTTATTTTTGTCATATTTATGTAATTATTTCATTTATATACTCTTATTTATTTAAGAGATTATTGAAAAATGATTATAGTAAAAATAGACGGTGTTTGTAAGTTTGTAACTATAAGTGGTTTTAATTAAATTTTGGTAAACAATGATCTTTAATTACTTTTTTTTATTAAAGTACAGAATTGTCCCTCTCTTTAAATATAAACTCCGCATATACCTTTAGAGAAAATTGTCCAGTGTAAGACTATTTAATATTTATTTGACGAAAATAGGATTTTGTTAGTAAATTTACTTCCGTAGATCTATAGTTGTTCTATTTCAGAAAACTTAATTCTAAGTTACCTAAATTATCCTTAGTTGCCTATTACTGACCTAATTCCCGTCTAAATTTACGACCCAAACCAGCCTATATGAACAATGCGCAAATTTCGACGATGTACCAACTTCTTCATCATTTGCGTTCGATTTGCTTCGAGAATTTGAATTCTACTTGCAACGATTCCTTTGTAATTTGCATTCATCGTAGCTGAGAGCTCTTCAAATCCTTCTACAATAATGTTGTGTCATCTCCATACTCTCTCAGTATCTACAAATCCACTAATAAATCGCTGAAAAAAAATCGTTTCTTCAAATCCTCCATGGATTGTTTTTGCAACTATTTCTTGTTGTAAGTTCCATGTTTGTCATTATTTTCCTTTGTGTTTATACTTTTTAAAACCCATCGTATCTTCCTCTTAGTTGTTTATGAACTTCTTAACCAAAACACCTTCATAATGTTGCTAGCTTCATTATTGTTGGGTGGACTTTGAACTCCCTCTGCACCAATGATCTCATATCCTCTTATTTCATCTCAATATGTGAATTATTTAATTTATTTGTGATTTTGCTATTGTAATTCTTTGTGTATATTATTCTTAGTTGCTTATGAGTTTCTCAGTTGACAAATTATTCAAAACTACTGAGGATTATTTATATATCCAGTTTGTAAGTAGAACCTTTGATGATTACTTCATTATTTCGTTTCATGAATTATACTTTCATAAATTGACTGCTTTGTTTTTAGCATACTTTATGAATTGTTTTCATGTAATTAACTAATCATTCTTTTTTTTACTCCAGGGGGGTCTGGGGGGGGGGGGGGGGGCTTGGAGTAATCAGGGCTGAAACTCAGTCCATTGAGTTTTGAATCCTTATGTGCCTAGCAAGTTTCGAACTCGAGATCTCTCACTAGGCACGGTAACCTCACAACTAGCTGGGCTGGAATGCTTGGTTACAGAGTGTTATTTTTTTTCTACTGTTTGTTTACTATTTCATATTATATTTTACTTAGTACTGCTTTAATACCAATATTCTCGTAATGCTAATTATACTAAATGGGGATGCTAATTTTAATCACTACTAATTTCGACTTCTCTTCATGTAATTGCTTTGAACGTTTCCAAATGTGATGAATTTGATCAACTAAGCTAGAAGATGTTTTTGTCATGTGTTGCTATTTCATCCCCTACAGATGAAGTCATGTCTTTCAATCTGCAAGCTACCAATGATGACATTTCAGTATAATCCAAAAATACAAATTCATTTCCTCTGCCAACTTCTGCTCTTACCAATAAAATTTCTTCACGTGTATCTCCCTACATTGAAGATATCCATATCAATCTTCAATTTGATTTAGCTTGTTTTCTTGATATTCAGGAAATCAAATTAATCTCTCAATTTCCTCCTATACATATTGTCAGTCTATATATACAAGGAAAAGAAATAATTAGATTACCATTTGAAGATGTAGGATATTTCATATCTTTTTCAATATAAGACAAGATGTTCAAATACAAAAGAGTTGCATATTGCTTGCCTTAATGATCATTGTGATTAGGATGTTCGTGCAGTGAGGTTGGGTGAATGTAAATTGATTCAAATAAGAAGGTAATTTCATCATTAAAAAAGTGAACTATATGTATATTGCTTTATGTTACCTGCTCTGTTATCAAACTTTCATTAGAACTTTTTAACTATTTAATGCCTACTTACCGTCTCTGTATTGTCAGTTATTTTCTAGAGTTTGATTTTGTTCAAACATGTTCTCTTGATGACCGTGAGCGCATTAATTATGTTTTCGTTTTAATGTTCTATTCAAATTATTTTCCTTTTATTATTTCTGTACTATACATTCATTTTATACTTACTTTTAAGGGAAATCGCACATTTTGTCCCCCAATTATCCACCACATTGAAATCCCCGACCCGTATTTCAACTTTATTAAATGTAACCCCCGCGTTGTCAGAATAATTGTAAATGTCACCCCCGCCGTTATAAAAATTACAAACTCCGTCTATCCTTCGGTTTAATCGGGGTTACACTTGTAAATTCACACCCTTTTCGTTTAGAACCCTTCATCATCGATTACAAACCAGACTTCGTACGTTCATCGAATAAAAAACTCTCCAGCCGTTCTTCCTTCGCACTGAATCAAAAGCTATCTTCCTTGGTACGCTCTTCGGGCGTTTGGAGTATTGAAGACCACTCTTCTTTCGTCTGTTCTTCGTCTTCAAGTGCGTAGAAATATGAAGTTTTTATTTTTTTTCCCAAAAATCAAACCGGATGCCTAGGGTTGCTTGGGTGTCATGATGTTTGTTGTTTGATTCATTTTGCAGGATAGATATGTTGACAAACTATGGTATATGCCATAGTTGCAGGAGTTCAACACATTTCCTTAATGAATGCCCTAACAAGATAAAACGCCCTGCTTGTTCAAATGGTATTCAAAGATGTTTGGTCACAACAGAGGTCGGAAAGAATAAAGGTAGGTTGTTCTACAATTGCACAAAATGCAATTACTTTGAATGGAAATATGGTGAAAGCAGCAATAATGGTAGGGAATGTCCAAGTGTAGAAGGTGAAGGAAGTGGAGATGCAAAGGTGAAAGGTGATGTTAGTGAACTTATACAAATGTTTGCACAAGCTACAATGGCCGAAGGTGGGAAAATGACACTAACTTTGACAATTCCATTTGACAAGAAGACCAAAGAAGGGTAGCAACAATTATACTGCAAGAGCTCGTTTATTTTTTAAGTTATGCAACAATTGATTTATGTAACACAAACTAATGTATTTTTAAGCTAGGCAACAAATAAAAATGTTTGTTACATAAATCAATTTTTGCGCAATGTTTGCAAAATGTTTGTTACACAAAAATAAAATGTTTGTAAAATCAATATAACACAAATATAAATGTTTGTTACATAAAAATGTTTGCAAAATGTTTGTCACGTGACCAATTTGATGGCATACAAACTAATGCATGTGCACATTTAACACATGCTTTTCTTGCTCGTGTCATTTCTTCCAATTTTGATTTTAGTGTTATTAATCCTAGAAGTGTGGTTGTAATATGTAGTTTTGTTGTAATTGTACCCTTGTTTTGTGAGAACATGTTGCGTACTTCATTTGTCAGAAGTGTGGTTCTAATAAGTACTTTTGTTGTGTAGTTCATTTGGCTACATTTTATGTAATCAAACAAGACCATTTGTGCAAATGTCTTTGTTGTTATTGAATGTTGAAACTCATGTTCAAATGTGTTAGTTGGTTTGTTTTAACATAAACCCTTCATCAGTGTCATCAAGGTCACACTCTAATCCACTAGTCCATTCTAAATCGAGATGGTCTATTTTAATCAAGGCTGCCATTATCCTATTACAAACAACTAAATCTCATATAATGGTAACACATTCAAAGAACTAAATGCATTTCATTATAATATAACTATATATAGTACGACATAAAAATAATACTAAATGTCCACTTCATTAAACACAAACAGATTTAGCCATAAGTTTTTACACATGAGGTTGGTACACAACATTAAAGTGTGTCACACGACCTCCAAAAATATAATGCCATATCAAATACAGCATGAGTTAAGCATGGTAAAAAAAAGTAAAGGCATACCAACATATACCATGAGTGTTTAACACGAACAAAAATTTAATGTCATACATCATATAGCATTAGTGTTTTACACCAACAAAAATATATCCAATGCCACAACAAAAAGGCCATCTGCCTTCAAGCAAATCACTTTGTCTTGGTCACATTCCATCGACTTCTATTTTTCTTGGCTAGGCCTTGATGAAGAGTTGGTAGTTTCTTCACATTCTTTCTTCCTTGTGCAGTCTGTCTTGCATCCTTTCCTTGGCCTTCCTCTTCAACACTTCCAGTCTAGATGATGGTGTAGCTTTACTTTGTTGAGAGTTATTTAGGTCCTACATTTATTGACAATGACTATAAGGCACAAGTTCATGTTAAAGAAGTTCAAAATTTTGGAATTTATACTTACCATTTCTGCCAACACAACATCAGGTACTTTACTTTCAATTGCGCTACCCTGGACGTGACATCAGGCATAGGCTGGCTCATACCATCACCTTCACCATTACTTTGACCAGCCTGTGACAACCAAACACACATGTAGTTACTATACATAGAAGCCTGTGACAAACATACATGAAAACATAAAAGAATCTCTCCCAGTAAGAACAAGAAATAACCTGAGTGGCGGTCTGCTTGCATTTCCTCTTGTTGTGCCCAGCTTCTCCACATACACTACATTTTTTTACATGCCCAGTTCTAGGAAGCTTATGTTTTGCTCTTGCCTCTTCATGCTCAACTTCAGCAACTCTTCTTCTTTTTTAGGGCGCTCGGGCTGTGCTTTATACTTGGGAGGAATTGGAGGTGGCAGTCCACATTTGTGCCATTCTTCAGATGCATTGATTGGCATAATGGCAGGTTCATAGGCCAACTATGGACATATTTCAGTATGTCATCCCCACTCTTCCGTATCCCAGAAATTGCATGAGCACAAGGCAGCTCTGTCAAGTCCCATCTCCTACATGAACAACTGCGTGCATCTAAATCAACCTCATATTGCCTACAATAGCAGTCTTCCACCTCATAGATACCATCAGTAGATTTGTAGGCAATGCAATCATTTGCTCTGTCTTTTGCTTCTTCTATTATCTTCAGTATCTTGGGGCAAACTTGAAGAACTGACTCTCTCATTTTATCTCTATTTTGCTGCATCCTGACCATGAGGTATATACGAATGCTTTCACACATTGTCAAAATGCCTTTGTCCCTAAAATTTAGGATAGAACTATTCCAGGACTCACACAAGTTATTCAACAGCATATCACATTTAGGGAAAGTGTTAAAAAAAAGCCCTACAATAGTGACTTGGGTCTCGGGCAGCCAACCACTCACCAGCTTTCTTGTTTAGCTTGTTCAACTCTTCCATCCGTTTCTCAAATGCAGCCTTAGTTGTAGCTTTGCATACACACCACAAGCGTTCTTTCAAATCTTGGCCACCAAATCCATCTTTCACAAAGTTAGGATGCATATGCCTAACACAGAATCCGTGTTCAACACCTGGAAGAAGCTCTTCAACTGCAGGTAGGAGTCCTTTTTGCTTGTCTGATATAATGGTCCAGAAGTTTGGATTATTTGAGATTTGAAGGTCTTTGTAACACTTGAGATTTAATATAAACGGATTAATAGTACTACTCATACCAACAGAGGTGCATCTCCTTTTAAGGGAGCTCATTACCTAAGAACTCCAAAGTTAAGCGTGCTTGCTTGGGAGTAGTCTTGGGATGGGTGACTCCCTGGGAAGTTTCTCAGGGCGCGCATGAGTGAGGACAAAGTGCGCGGTAAAGGCTCGTGGTGGTTTGTGGGGACAGTACTATTGGTCCGGAGTAACTACCTTGGGTCCTGCGGGGCTGGGGTGTTACAGGTGGTATCAGAGCAACCCTGCGACAGTGTGCTGATCCGTTGGTTATCGGGCAGACACTTAGCAGGGGAAAAGATTCTGGGGTTTGATTGAGATTGGTTTAAGGGCGCAACGAGGACGTTGCGATCCTAAAGTGGGGGTGATTGTAACACTTGAGATTTAATATAAACGGATTAATAGTACTACTCATACCAACAGAGGTGCATCTCCTTTTAAGGGAGCTCATTACCTAAGAACTCCAAAGTTAAGCGTGCTTGCTTGGGAGTAGTCTTGGGATGGGTGACTCCCTGGGAAGTTTCTCAGGGCGCGCATAAGTGAGGACAAAGTGCGCGGTAAAGGCTCGTGGTGGTTTGTGGGGACAGTACTATTGGTCCGGAGTAACTACCTCGGGTCCTGCGGGCCCGGGGTGTTACAGTCTTCATCCAGTAAACCAAGGAACCATGACCAGCTTTCCTTGAGCTCCCCTTCCACAATTGCAAATGCAATAGGATACATGGAATTGTTTGGATCTACTCTTATGGCTGAGAGAAGTTGCCTCCCTTTCTGACAACCCTTAAGGTGACAGTCATCTAGACCTATGAGAGGTCTACACACACCCAAGAAACCTACTTTGGAAGCACCATAACAAATATACAATCTCAGAAATCTGGACCTCCCATTCACTGTAAAGTCTAAAGTCACCGTCAAGTTTCATTTTGACTGTAGTTCCAGGATTGCTCCTCCTCAACTCTTCACAGTAGTCCCACAGTAATTCAAATTGTTTGCTATCTTCACTTTCCAGTTTCTTCATTGCCATTCTCCTTGCCTGGTAAGATTGATGCTTACTTAGTTTGCATTTATATTTTTTCCAGTAAGATTATATCCTTGCTGTTTTGAGCTTCATGGTATGTGACTGCCCACTTGAATTCAAAGCCACTCTTGAACTTCATACCAAGGGCAAATTTGAAGCCCTCCTTCTTCAAGTCTCTTTCTTCAAACACCTCAGCTTGTGCATTGTCATCCTTATCAGAATCTGAACTCAAACTTTTGAGGTCATCTTCAGAATACACATAATCATTCTCTTCCCAATCTTTCACTCCCCGGCCTACAAACTCATTGTTGTTGTTCATGGCACTTGTGGCAGTATCTTTATCTTTGTCTTCAACTCCCATAGAATACATGTTGTCCTCAAATATGCCTGCATTTGTAGTAGACCTTGAAGTGTTGCTCATGCTAGTGTTGTCATCATCTTTCTCTTGTACATCTTATTTCTCTTGTACATCATCTTTGTGTTGCATATCATGAGCGATAAAAGAAGACACTTCCACCCCGTAGTCCCACTGATCCTCCATCACATGGTCAACAAACAGTTCCACCTCCCTATTTTCTGGAAGCTCATAAGATATATTGAAAAGGTCTTCATCTGTCAATATTTTTCTCACTTTTGGAAATTTGCCAGACCCATACTTCAACCAGAACACAAGTACACAACCTTCCGATCACAGAACTCTAGCTTCTTCACCATCTTTCTTAACTTTAACGTACTTGCCTCTTCTCCATTAAAATAATTGAAGTACTCAACTCTTCCATTCTTATAATGAACTCTAGGTTCATGCACCAAATCTCCAGCATAATGCATCTTGATTGTGTAAGTGTATCTCTCATCCTTTGTATCTACAAAGCACATTCAAGTAACACAAACACTTCATTTTTCAATAAACCATGACAAATACAAAAACCCATATACAGAGCACATTCAAGTAACACAAACACTTAACATATCAAATCAGCCCTTAAAATACAATAACATATAAGTGTGTGCATGTCAACTTCGAATTCTAACCAATAACACTAACACTCAACACCAAATTCTTACATTTAAGTGTGTGCATGTCAACTTCGGATAGTATACAACCCAAATATGTCATTGGTTTTCCCATTAACAAACATATATAACAATAAAGAAGTTTGGTTTGTGTACTTACACTTTGGAGTCGCACTTAACCCATTGAGTCTTCGGTTGGTCATCTTTATCGCCTCTGTCACAGCTTCGAGCTTCAAAGGAGAATCTTCGTGTCAATATACCTTCAGTCTTCGAACAGCATGTGTGGACGAAGCTTGGCAGAAAAATCTTCAGAGCATGTTGTATATTCAAGGTTTAAGCTTAGCATTTGATTTTGAAAGGATAAGCGTGATAAGGGTTGGGGTTGTATTCGAATTAGGGCTTTAAATGAAAAGGGTGTGAATTTACAAGTGTAACCCTGATTAAACCGAAGGATAGACATAGTTTGTAATTTTTATAACAGCGGGGGTGACATTTACAATTATTCTGACAACGCGGGGGTTACATTTAATAAAGTTGAAATACGGGTCGGGGATTTCAATGTGGTGGATAATTGGGGGACGAAATGTGCGATTTTCCCTACTTTTAATTATATGTATGCTATTTTAGGTTAAGTCTGCTACTCAATTTAAGTTTGGGATGGTGAACAAAACATCTAACTCCGCCATGAGATCAATTTTTTTGGTTTCATGCTTGTCCCAAGCCAGGATAAAGGAGGAGGGTGCTGTGGTAGGCGCGTGACGGCCAACAGTATCACCTAGTCACATCACATGACATGAATCGAAATATGAATATCGCTACTGCTAGGTCGTCGCCCTTAAGCGACGCGTCATCCCTCCGCCTGGGGGTGGTGTCAAATATGCAAGGGTGCGCTACACTTCATAGGCCTGGGTGTGGTGATAAGAATGCTGAGGTTGCTAGGTCGTCGCCCGGAAGCGGCGCGTCATCCCATTGCCCGAGGATGATGTCAAATATGCAAGGGCATGGTGGGGTCCGAGGCGGGGCTAAGAACAGAAGGTGGAGTGCTAGATTGCACTTTGGGACGTGGAATGTTGGGTCTCTTACAGGCAGATCTTTCGAGGTAGTCGAAGTTATGAGGAGGAGGAATATCAGCATTATGTGTGTGCAAGAAACTAAATGGGTTGGAGAGAAAGCACGTGAGATTAATCCCGGAGGTTTTAAGTTGTGGTATTCGGGGAGAGTTATAAGACTAGGAATGGGGTAGGCATTATTGTGGCACATGACTATGTTGAGGATGTGGTAGAAGTCTTCAGGAAGAACGATCGCATCATGAACATTAAATTGGTGATGAGGGGTGAGATTGTGTCTGTGGTAAGAGCCTATGCACCACAAGTTGGATTGGATGCATCTACAACTCAACAGTTCTGGGAAGATCTTGAAGATGTGGTGCGGCGAGTGCCAAGGGGATAGAAGTTGGTCATAGGAGGCGGCCTCAACGGGCATGTGGGCTCGAGTCGTGATGGCTTTGAGAGTATTCATGGCGGACATGGTTTTGGCACTAGAAATGAAGCAGGAAAGAACATTTTGGATTTTGCCTCGACGCATGAGTTGGCTATAATGAACACTTGGTTTAGAAAAAGAGACTCTCACCTTGTAACCTATAGAAGTGGAGCTAATAGTACCCATATTGACTACTTCTTAGTACGGACTACTTGGAGAACTAGTTACACCGATTGTAAGGTTATCCCAGGTGAGAGTGTTGTCACTCAGCATAGGATGCTTGTGCTTGACTTTCGAGGTAAGAACCATAGAAGACAAGTTAAGCAACAAGTGGAGCCAAAGATAAAGTGGTGGAGGCTTGAGGGGGATCTTCCACAAAGCTTTACACACAAAATGTTCGGTGAAGATGTATGGCGTATTGATAATGGAACACATGTGGAGGATGCGTGGTTATCGATGGAGCTGACCGTTAACAAAGTGGCCAAGGAGGTACTTGGAGAATCTAAAGGATGTCTGCCACCCAAAAAGGACACGTCGTGGTGGAATGATGAGGTGAAACAAGCCACAAGGAACAAAAGAGATTGCTACAAAAAGCTGGGGACAAGTCGGAGTGATGAGAACATAGAAGCATACAAGGAGGCTAGAAGACAAGCAAAGAAAGCCGTAAAGGAAGCACAAGGGAAAGTGAACAAGGAGTTGTATGAAAAATTGGACTCTAAGGAAGGAGAACAAGATATTTATAGACTTGCTCGTCTTCGTGATCGTAGGACTCAAGATATCGGAAAAGTTAAGTGTGTGAAGGATGTCGATCAAAGGATATTAATGGAGGACAAAGAGATAAAAGAGAGGTGGAGGTCATACTTTGATACATTGTTCAACGGGAACAAAGTGCAAGATATCAGTGATTTGACCATACCAGATTGTATGGTAAATCGTGATTTTGTGAGAAGGATCCAACCAACGGAAGTTAAAGAGGCTCTGAGGAAGATGGGGCGGAAGAAAGCAGTGGGTCCAGATAGCATACCGATCAAGGCTTGGAGAAGTTTGGGAGAGAGAGGCATCGAGTGGTTAACAAATTTCTTCAACAAGATTTGGAGAAACAACAAGATGCCAACGAGTTGGAGAAAGAGTACTCTTATTCCCTTATTTAAGAATAAAGGTGATGTACAAGAATGTGCCAACTATCGAGGGATTAAGCTTATGAGTCATACCATGAAACTTTGGGAGCGAGTGATTGAGCAAAGACTCCGAAGAACGGTGAAGATTTCAGAGAATCAATTCGGTTTTATGCCTGGTCGCTCAAAAACTGAGGCTATTCACCTTCTTCGGCAACTTATGGAGAAGTATAGAGACCCTCACAAAGATTTGCATTTAGTGTTCATTGACTTAGAAAAAGCATATGATAGGGTACCTTGAGAAGTTCTTTGGTGGGTCTTAACTAGAAAAGGCATTTCACGCAAGTATATCAGCATCATCATGGATATGTATAAGGATTGTACTACAAGTGTTCGTACTAGTGTAGGGAGGACTGCGGAGTTCCCTATTACTATCGGAGTGCACCAAGGATCGGCTCTGAGCCCTTTTTTATTTGTCATAATCATGGATGAACTTACAAAGTCAATTCAAGATGATATACCATGGTGCATGATGTTTGCCGACGATATTGTATTGATTGATGAGACGCAATCAGGGATTAAAGCAAAGTTGGAAGTATTGTCACGCCCCAGACCGCAATCCGAGCGCGTGTACAACCGCCGCATAATCAAGTGACGTCACCCGCGAGTCAACCTCACTTGATTACACAAGGCGTTCGAGAAAATAATCCATCCATACTCAGTGGTAAACATACATAACAACATCACATTTAAACCAATGAATAGCGGAAATATTCAACGGTAAGTCATAAGCCACAACCGGCCAATATCATGGGCATGCAAGCCCCAAAAGAATAGTTTATGACAATAAAAATATCCATGAGCAATGTTTGGTAATTTGAAATAAAATGAGGAAGCACGAACCACGTCTTCCTTGATTGATGTCACCCGTAGAAAGGTGCAGGTAGCAAGCCCTAGCTTCAACCTGAAAATGGTGGGGCCCCCCGAAGGGGTCAGTACAAGTACCGAGCGAGTAGCAGGCTAAATATAGAATAACTAGCGTTTCAAGTATAAGACCCAAACATAGGATGATACATATACGTATAGTCCTTCCCCCAAGTTTGAAATACATATTAGTATACATACACTTGGAAATACCCGACCCGTAGGTCATTGTTTATTTGGGAAAATAATAGTAGTCAATATCCTTGACTTAAATCCCAACCCACCCATATACCTATGAGTGTATAGAACTCCTCCTTGGTCAAATAAATTATCATAAGGACACCGCCCGGTCCTAGATCATTAAATGTAATCTATGAGTTTTGAGGATACACGCCCGATCCTTGGGTACTCCACCCTATAATTGAGTTTTGAGGATAACCGCCCGATCCTTGGGTACTCCACCCTATATAACCGAGTTTTGAGGATAACCGCCCGATCCTTGGGTACTCCACCCTATATAACCGAGTTTTGAGGATAACCGCCCGATCCTTGGGTACTCCACCCTATATAACCGAGTTTTGAGGATAACCGCCCGATCCTTGGGTACTCCACCCTATATAACCGAGTTTTGAGGATAACCGCCCGATCCTTGGGTACTCCACCCGACCTATGACTTACCACATATCACGCTAGATAGGGTCTATATCATATTTAGTCATTCATAACTAATTCAATACATAAAACTTATGTATCACATTCCATGCAAAGCCATGCAATTATGTAAATGTACAATTAATTAATATCGACCGGTATTAATTAATCCATTATCCACCGGTCAACGTGGTCGTTGACCGCCATTTCAAACCTTGTACAAATCAACTTAATCATCACATAATTAAGTTAAAATATTCATTTGTGCTTCTAATACACTTCAAGCAAATATGCATTCTATATAATTCTTCATATCATATTCTATGCATAAACAATCTATTTCTTTCATACAAACTTAGCCCTATTGGCTAATCACATGTTTAAATATCTTTTAAACATCATTATGAATTCATATAACATTTATTTAGGTAATCTTATAATTAACCCAAAAGTTATAAGATATTAAGCCGTCCACTCACCTTGAACTAGTGTTATGAAGTTCTACCCTTCTTGGTTGAACTCCGGTGAAACTCCGGCGACTTTTGGTCAACTCCGGCGATAATTCCGGCGACTTTTCCAACTTTGTGAAATCACTTGAAATACCCTTTACAAGTGCCTAACAAGGTTTTAACATCATAAAACCTTAATCAATACAAATAACCTATAAAAGGTTATTTTCCGGTGAACCGGTCGTTTGGCTTCTAAGTCCGTTCTTGGACATAGAATCACTTTCCAACCCATAAATCCATACTTATAACATGTGGAACCATATTAAGGGTCCTTAATATGATATATACTTCATATGGTAGAAGAAAATTAAAGGAAAAGTTATAATAAGGTCATTACCTTAATTAATCACACTTTTCCCAACTTTTTCCTTCTTTTATCTTCCTCCTTGGACTCCCTTAGGTTGAGCTCGAATTTTCAGCTATGGGGATGGGTTGCAAAGCTCTTTCCTTCCTCCTTTTGCTTGGTTGGTCGAGCATGATAGATGAAAGAGGGTGGAGAGGTGGTTTTTGTCTCCTTTAGCCAATGAGTGGGTGGAAAGGGGTCCATTACCTTTCAACCATGTTCCTCCCATCCTATCATCCATCCTTCATGTGTCCTTATGGCACCAATTAGTCAACTCTTGCACACAAAAACGTGGGGTGGCCCCCACTCATGTGGGAGGTCATCCCTTTGTGTCCCGGTGTGTACAATTTGTCCCGAAAGTTGTATTTTTCGGGCTGTTTTAAATATATTTTATTTCATCGGGTCAAATAAAATATATTATGTGCTCTTACTCATTATGACATGTATAATGAATATACATTCCCCAACTTTAATTTATAAGCCTCCGAAATTCAGTTCGGGCTGTTATCTGTTAAATTACCAGTACCGGTAATTTGGGCCTCTTTTGACCGATCGGTCAACTCTGGGCCTTCCCATGGCCCAAATGAAATATCCACCAATATATATTTATTATCCAGACCAAGATGAATAAAATATATGGTCTCGGGAATGTCGGGCAGCTCCCACTCCCGGTGTGGGTCCCACGTGCAATTTACTATTCACGCGAAAGAAATAAAAATTTACAACTTCGTAAATTCATTAACCCTTTAATAAGGTTCAATACATTATTTACATAAAAGTAAATATATTTGGGGACGGTGTTACAAGTTCACCCCCCCTTATTTGGGATTTCGTCCCCGAAATCCAAGTATCTAATCGAAAAGAAATGGGTATTGCTCCCTCATTGAGACCTCGGTCTCCCAAGTTTCTTCTTCGACTCGATCACTCCTCCAAAGGACCTTTAACATAGGAATCTCCTTATTCCTAAGCTTCTTCACTTGTTGACCAACAATCTTCACTGGTTCCACCGCATATTGCAAGTCCTCACGGATCTCTACCGGTGGTTTCTCAAGAATATGAGATGGGTCTCGTATGTACTTCTTGAGCATTGATACATGAAACACGTCATGTATCTTCTCAAGTTCAGGCGTCAACTTGAGGCGGTAGGCCACGGCCCCTATCCTTTCAAGGATTTCAAATGGGCCGATGTATCGGGGGTTAAGCTTTCCCCTCGATACAAATCGAATGATGCCCTTCCAAGGAGAAATTCTTAGGAAGACCTCATCACCGACTTCGAACTCCAACGGTCTCCGCCGTTTATCAGCATAACTCTTCTGCCGGTCCTGAGCAGCTTTTAGTCTATCCCGAATGATCCTTACCTTGGCCTTGGTGATCTCAACCAGCTCTATCCCTTCGAGTTTGGCCTCGCCAACCTCGTCCCAACACAACGGTGTTCTGCATTTCCTCCCATACAATGCCTCATATGGGGGCATGCCGATACTTGCTTGATAACTGTTGTTATAAGCAAACTCCACTAGGGCCAAATGCTTGTCCCAACTTCCTTGGAACTCCAGCGCACATGCCCTAAGCATGTCTTCCAAAATCTGTATCACTCGTTCGGACTGTCCATCCGTCTGTGGGTGAAAAGCTGTGCTAAACTTCAGTTTAGTACCCAACGATGCTTGAAATTTTGGCCAAAATCGGGATGTGAATCGTGGATCCCTATCCGAGACAATGGATATTGGGACTCCATGTAGTCTCACAATCTCCTCCGTGTATAGCTTGGCCAATCTTTCAAGAGGATAAGTAATGTTGATAGGCAAAAAGTGTGCACTCTTGGTGAGCCTATCAACCACTACCCATACTGCGTCATAGTTGTTCACTGTTCGTGGTAGCCCCACCACGAAGTCCATGGTCACGTGCTCCCACTTCCACTCCGGGATGGTAAGTGGTTGCAAAAGCCCTGCCGGGTGCTGATGCTCTGCCTTAACTTGCTGGCAAGTAAGGCACCGACTCACATATTCTGCGATGTCTCTCTTCATACCTGACCACCAGTAACTCTCCTTCAAATCTCGGTACATCTTAGTACCTCCTGGATGCATAGCATAAGCTGAAGAATGAGCCTCCTCAAGTATGGACTTCCGGAGGTCTTCATTCTTTGGTATGCATACACGATCCTTAAACAATAATAGACCGTCATCACGTACTCGGAAGTTCTCAACGGGTCCTTCAAGGATCCTTTCACGGATCTTCTGACATTCCTCATCAATGGCCTGACTTCGACTAATCTCGCCCAATAGGGTGGGCCTAACCTCGAATCGAGCAATGAGAGCCCCGCACGTGGACACCTCCACGCGCGCTCTCGATGCCTGTAGGCATGTGAGTAGCGTCCCCGACGTACTCTTTCTGCTCAGTGCGTCGGCCACGACGTTGGCCTTTCCTGGATGGTAATCGATGATCAAGTCATAGTCCTTGATCAACTCCATCCATCTCCTCTGTCTCATATTCAACTCTTTCTGAGTGAATACGTACTTCAAGCTCTTATGGTCTGTAAAAATGTGACATGTCTCCCCGTAGAGATAATGCCTCCAGATTTTCAGTGCAAACACTACCGCCCCCAATTCTAGGTCATGGGTAGGGTAGTTCACCTCGTGCTTTCTCAATTGCCTTGAAGCATAGGCAATCACTTTACCGTTTTGCATCAGTACACATCCAAGCCCTTGGATGCTAGCATCACTGTATATATCATACCCTATCCCTTGTATGGGTAGGGCAAGGACTGGTGCTTCGGTAAGTCGTTTCTTCAGTTCAAGGAACCCTTTCTCACACTTGTCGTCCCATATGAACTTGGCCCCTTTCTTTGTGAGCTTCGTTAATGGAGACGCCAATACAGAAAATTTTTCAACAAATTTACGATAGTATCCTGCTAAGCCAAGGAAACTACGTATCTCTTTCACATCCTTGGGTCTCTCCCAATCCATGATAGCCTTTATCTTGGCGTTATCCACAGCAACGCCCGAACCGGATATGACGTGACCGAGAAAACCAATCTCCTTGAGCCAAAATTCGCATTTAGAGAACTTGGCAAAGAGTTGTTTTTCCCTTAGTCGATCAAGTATAAGCCCCAAGTGATGTTCGTGCTCCTCCTCACTCTTGGAGTATATCAAGATATCATCAATGAATACTATCACAAATTGATCTAAGTATTCACTAAACACCCGGTTCATCAAGTCCATGAATGCTGCCGGTGCATTGGTTAAACCAAATGACATCACAAGAAACTCGTAGTGACCATATCTAGTGCGAAATGCACTCTTAGGTATGTCACTCTCCTTGATCTTCAACTGATGATACCCCGATCTCAAGTCAATCTTCGAGAATACTATGGCCCCTCGAAGTTGATCAAACAAGTCATCAATCCTAGGTAAAGGATACCTGTTCTTGATTGTGACCTTGTTCAACTGTCGGTAGTCGATACACATTCTTAGCGTACCATCTTTCTTCTTTACGAAGAGTACGGGTGCTCCCCACGGTGAATGACTGGGTCTGATGAACCCGTTGTCCAGTAGCTCTTGTAGTTGGACCTTCAACTCTTGAAGTTCGGCCGGTGCCATTCGATAAGGAGGAATCGAAATGGGTTTGGTTCCCGGCTCCACTTCGATTACAAATTCAATCTCTCTATCGGGTGGAAGCCCCGGTAGGTCCTTTGGAAAGACGTCCGGGTACTTGCACACGACTCGAACATCCTTGATGTCGACTTCTTTCTTCGTATCATCCATCACGTAAGCAAGGTATGTGTGGCACCCCTTCCTCATCATCTTCCGTGCTCTCATTACGGATATGATGCAAGCATTGGATTTTCCTCGATCTCCCTCGAAACATACCGTGTTTCCTTGATCATCCTCGAGCTCCAACACCTTGGTGTAGCAATCTACTCGAGCATGGTGTCTCTCGAGCCAATCCATTCCTAGGATTGCGTCGAACTCCAACATGCTTAGAGGTACAAAATCACAAGTCAAGGGTTGACCCGTCACTTCCACCTCACATGATGGATAGTAATGATTTCTCTCCACATCGTCTCCTAACGGTGTGGAGACTAGCAACGTTTGCGTCAAAGGTGTCAATGGCACGTCAAGGCCCTCGGCGAACGCCTCGCTCACAAATGAGCGTTGTGCCCCGGTATCGATGAGGATCCTCGCACACCTACCATTGATCTTTAATGTTCCTACATTTATATATCATGTAAGATACATTTTCTAAGGTTTTTACACATCATTAGGATGTTATTAGGTTCACACTAATGTTTGGAATCAAACGGGGGTCCAAACGTAGAAGAACGGGGCGAAAAAATCAATTTTCGGGTGTTGGGGGTCCACGCACGGCGTGCCTGGGTGGCACGCACGGCGTGCCTGGGTGAAAATCGGAGATCCACCACTGCAGGCTACGCACGATCGTGCGTAGCTGGTCACGCACGATCGTGCGTCCCACGCACGGCGTGCCTGACCTGCACGCACGGCGTGCGTCTGCGCGGAATAAGGCCAGAGGCTACTGCCTCGCACGCACGGTCGTGCGTCTGTGGGTACGCGCGATCGCGCGTAGTTGTTTTTAGCCCGTTTCGCCCCGAATTCGCGGGGTTTGACCCCGGGGTGGCCCGCACCCAAACCCAATGACTTATATGACCCAAATAAGCCTAGAAATACAGGAAAATAAATGTATTACCTGCAACGGAGTCCGGGTTTGCTCGCGCATCCGCCTCGGTCATCGCGTAGACTCGTGCTTGGGTCCCACCTTGGTTGACAGATGCGGCATGGCTTGTGGATGCACCGCCTCTTCCAGTACCGCCGTTTGACGGTCCCGCACGGTTTCTTCCCGTCATGGTCCCTCCCCCGGCTCCCGAGGCACTCTCTTGCATCAATTGAGGGCAATTGGCCTTCATATGGCCCGCATTCCCGCACTTAAAACACCTCGGTGGTTCATTACACTTCCCAAAGTGTTGTTTTGAGCAATTGGGACATCTAGGTGGCCCCGAGTTCTGTGGCCTAGGTCCGTGCCACCTCGCATCCCTGTTCTTCTTTGCCGGTGGGGCCGGCGCCTTGAATGAACCACCGCCACCACCACCACCCCCGTGGTTGTTTCTTCGAGAATGATCGGGTGGTCCCGAATTATTCCACTTCCTCTTCTTCGCCTCTTCGGCGTCCCTTGCTTTCCTCTCATTCCACTGGGCCTCTCCAAGAAGACCCTGTTCCACCACCTCGCTAAATGACATGTGGCGAGAGTATGTAGCTCGGTCGCGGATGTCCAAGAGTAATGCATCCCAGAAGTGCTCCGTCATGCGGTTTTCATCAACCGCGTACTCTGGCAAGAACCTCGCCAAGGTTCTAAACTCTTGTTCCAGCTGCTTAACCGTGCCGCCATCTTTCTGTTTGAGGTTAGTGTACTCTCTCCGTTTCACATTCACCTCGTACTCGGAGTAGTATTGAGCATAGAACTCTAGCTCAAAGTCCGCCCATGTTATTTCCCCATGGTACTTCCCTTCCACACTCTCCCACCACGTAGAGGCTATCCCTTCAAGTAGCCGTGAAGCGACAGTCAACTTTACGTCCGGTGTGATTTGCATGTCTCTTGATGCATCCTTCACCTTCTTAATCCAATCGGCGGCAACGGTAATGTCACCGGTGCCGTCAAAGGACCTACACCCCAAGGCCCTAGCCTCCTTGAGGTACTTGGAGATTCTCACAACAAAACCTCCTTCACGCCCCCCTTGTGACGCCGCTGGGGTGGCCACGGAAGCTCCCCGGCTCCCTTGACCCGAACCACCACGAGAGCCACGCCTCGCTTGGCGCCTAAGGTCTCTCCTCTGTTTCTCCTTTTGATACCACTCAAGTAATTCACCCATTTGGGCGAAGCGGGCATCACTTTCATCATTGTCCTCATCGGTGTATGTGTCACCCCCATCATATGGGGTCTCCTCATGCTCTGTCTCAGGAACATACGTAGAGTCATAGTCCTCGGTGTTGGTTTCATACACCGAGCTTACATGGCCATCACTCACAGTTTGAGCTTGATGACCTCCACGGCTTCCACGGCCTCCACGGCCTCCTCTTGAACCCCGAGATGCAGCCCGGCTTCCCCTTTGGGATGTTACCGGCGCCTGCCCCCTCGGATTGTTCCTGGTCCGCATTCGCCTGCCCTCCATTTCTGAAAGAAATATGGATGAGTCATTAGACTCCTATAAATGTCAATTGACGGAAGAACGTTACAGACACGTATTGGTCTAAGTCACCACCATACCAATTGTTAAGGGTACCGTCTTAACAATTAGAGGCCTTGCAACTTAGGCTCCAATAGTCCCATAACGTCAAAATCCAATGCTCATGGTTTTCGGTAAAAACTCTTTCATAAAATCTCATGTGAGAGGTTGATTATATAGTTTAGAACTGAGATGGCTCTGATACCACTTAATTGTCACGCCCCAGACCGCAATCCGAGCGCGTGTACAACCGCCGCATAATCAAGTGACGTCACCCGCGAGTCAACCTCACTTGATTACACAAGGCGTTCGAGAAAATAATCCATCCATACTCAGTGGTAAACATACATAACAACATCACATTTAAACCAATGAATAGCGGAAATATTCAACGGTAAGTCATAAGCCACAACCGGCCAATATCATGGGCATGCAAGCCCCAAAAGAATAGTTTATGACAATAAAAATATCCATGAGCAATGTTTGGTAATTTGAAATAAAATGAGGAAGCACGAACCACGTCTTCCTTGATTGATGTCACCCGTAGAAAGGTGCAGGTAGCAAGCCCTAGCTTCAACCTGAAAATGGTGGGGCCCCCCGAAGGGGTCAGTACAAGTACCGAGCGAGTAGCAGGCTAAATATAGAATAACTAGCGTTTCAAGTATAAGACCCAAACATAGGATGATACATATACGTATAGTCCTTCCCCCAAGTTTGAAATACATATTAGTATACATACACTTGGAAATACCCGACCCGTAGGTCATTGTTTATTTGGGAAAATAATAGTAGTCAATATCCTTGACTTAAATCCCAACCCACCCATATACCTATGAGTGTATAGAACTCCTCCTTGGTCAAATAAATTATCATAAGGACACCGCCCGGTCCTAGATCATTAAATGTAATCTATGAGTTTTGAGGATACACGCCCGATCCTTGGGTACTCCACCCTATAATTGAGTTTTGAGGATAACCGCCCGATCCTTGGGTACTCCACCCTATATAACCGAGTTTTGAGGATAACCGCCCGATCCTTGGGTACTCCACCCTATATAACCGAGTTTTGAGGATAACCGCCCGATCCTTGGGTACTCCACCCTATATAACCGAGTTTTGAGGATAACCGCCCGATCCTTGGGTACTCCACCCTATATAACCGAGTTTTGAGGATAACCGCCCGATCCTTGGGTACTCCACCCGACCTATGACTTACCACATATCACGCTAGATAGGGTCTATATCATATTTAGTCATTCATAACTAATTCAATACATAAAACTTATGTATCACATTCCATGCAAAGCCATGCAATTATGTAAATGTACAATTAATTAATATCGACCGGTATTAATTAATCCATTATCCACCGGTCAACGTGGTCGTTGACCGCCATTTCAAACCTTGTACAAATCAACTTAATCATCACATAATTAAGTTAAAATATTCATTTGTGCTTCTAATACACTTCAAGCAAATATGCATTCTATATAATTCTTCATATCATATTCTATGCATAAACAATCTATTTCTTTCATACAAACTTAGCCCTATTGGCTAATCACATGTTTAAATATCTTTTAAACATCATTATGAATTCATATAACATTTATTTAGGTAATCTTATAATTAACCCAAAAGTTATAAGATATTAAGCCGTCCACTCACCTTGAACTAGTGTTATGAAGTTCTACCCTTCTTGGTTGAACTCCGGTGAAACTCCGGCGACTTTTGGTCAACTCCGGCGATAATTCCGGCGACTTTTCCAACTTTGTGAAATCACTTGAAATACCCTTTACAAGTGCCTAACAAGGTTTTAACATCATAAAACCTTAATCAATACAAATAACCTATAAAAGGTTATTTTCCGGTGAACCGGTCGTTTGGCTTCTAAGTCCGTTCTTGGACATAGAATCACTTTCCAACCCATAAATCCATACTTATAACATGTGGAACCATATTAAGGGTCCTTAATATGATATATACTTCATATGGTAGAAGAAAATTAAAGGAAAAGTTATAATAAGGTCATTACCTTAATTAATCACACTTTTCCCAACTTTTTCCTTCTTTTATCTTCCTCCTTGGACTCCCTTAGGTTGAGCTCGAATTTTCAGCTATGGGGATGGGTTGCAAAGCTCTTTCCTTCCTCCTTTTGCTTGGTTGGTCGAGCATGATAGATGAAAGAGGGTGGAGAGGTGGTTTTTGTCTCCTTTAGCCAATGAGTGGGTGGAAAGGGGTCCATTACCTTTCAACCATGTTCCTCCCATCCTATCATCCATCCTTCATGTGTCCTTATGGCACCAATTAGTCAACTCTTGCACACAAAAACGTGGGGTGGCCCCCACTCATGTGGGAGGTCATCCCTTTGTGTCCCGGTGTGTACAATTTGTCCCGAAAGTTGTATTTTTCGGGCTGTTTTAAATATATTTTATTTCATCGGGTCAAATAAAATATATTATGTGCTCTTACTCATTATGACATGTATAATGAATATACATTCCCCAACTTTAATTTATAAGCCTCCGAAATTCAGTTCGGGCTGTTATCTGTTAAATTACCAGTACCGGTAATTTGGGCCTCTTTTGACCGATCGGTCAACTCTGGGCCTTCCCATGGCCCAAATGAAATATCCACCAATATATATTTATTATCCAGACCAAGATGAATAAAATATATGGTCTCGGGAATGTCGGGCAGCTCCCACTCCCGGTGTGGGTCCCACGTGCAATTTACTATTCACGCGAAAGAAATAAAAATTTACAACTTCGTAAATTCATTAACCCTTTAATAAGGTTCAATACATTATTTACATAAAAGTAAATATATTTGGGGACGGTGTTACAAGTATGGCGACAAACATTAGAGAACAAGGGTTTCAGACTAAGTAGGAGCAAGACAGAGTACATGGAGTGCAAGTTTGGTGGAGGTAGAAGCAGTGGTAATAGCGGAATTACTTTAGATGGTAAGGAGATACCGGTCAGCGATATGTTCCGTTACTTGGGCTCCATAATTCAGAAGGACGGTGAGTTAGATGGAGATGTATCCCATAGAATCAGAACATGGTGGATGAAGTGGAAGAGTGCGTCAGGATTTCTATGTGATCGAGGTATGCCGACTAGTGTATGTCACGGAGTGTTGGGCGGTGAAACAATGTCACATTCAAAAGATGAGTGTGGCAGAGATGCGCATGCTGCGTTGGATGTGTGGGCATACTAGAAAGGACCGCGTGAAGAATGAGACAATCAGACAAAGGGTGGGAGTAGCATCTATTGAAGATAAGATGCGGGAGTCGTGCCTACGGTGGTTTGTTCATGTGCATAGAAGACCGAGCGATGCACCTGTCAGACGAGTTGAGATGTGTGGAGAAGAGGTAGGGAAGAGAGGGAGAGGGAGGCCCAAACAGACGTGGGTTAGGGGAGTCAGAAGTGATATGCTTCTTCTTGGATTGGATGAGTGTATGGCTTTGGAGAGAGCAAAATGGAGGGCGGGTATTCGTGTGGAGGAGTGATCTTGTATCATCTTTTCCCCTCTTTTTTTTCTTCTTTTTTCTTTTTCTTTTATATTTTTATCCTTATATATAAATATTACTTTATCCTTTTTATTTTATCTTTTATATGTATATTCATCTCTTTTATATTATCCTTTTTTATAATAGCTTATCTTTTTTATCTTTATTTTCTTTCTTTTCCTTTTGGTGATATCATGTATCGATTCATGTTAGCCGACCCCAATATCATTTGGGACTAAGGCTTGGATGTTGTTGTTGTTATTGTATGGTGAACAAAACATCTAGAAGCAGTGCATACTTCTCAAAGTTTTACTTCACACATGAGCGGGTTACTATTTACAGTGGGGTGGTGCACCTTATTGGTTCTCGATATAATTGAGACCTTCCTGATTATGTTCAAAGCAACTACAAGCCTCACTTTCATTTTGTTTCATCCCATGAGAGTTGTGAGATTGTAGCCCCCCCCCCCCCCCCGCACTTTTTAATTGACATGGTTTACTAGCAATGTAATTTTACGCTAGTTGCGATGATTTATTAGCATCGAAGGTTATGTTATTTTATCGTTCAAAGTTAACTTCATCTTTGAAATTAATGTCTTTTTAATGTCTGATACTGACGGTATCTTTCGTACATATTTACTGCCAACTTTAAAATGCATTTAACATGCCTACTATTCCCACATAGTGCTCTTCTTGCTTCTTCCCTTATTCACAAGCCTGTAATTAAAGTTTTCCAATTAATATGCATGTGTAGCAGTTATTTGCACGAAAAGTTTTGAGTTTCGATGACCGCATTAACAAAAAGTTATTTCACCAGTTTATCAAACTCCATTGTTACTTTATAAGCTTTTACATATAGTTGTGGTGTACTTAGTTTAGTTGTAGTTATTTAATGTCGACACTTGTTTTATTAATGACCTACTATTGATTATTTATGGACTTTAGTCCATAATTATATCTGAGTTTACAATGATCACATCATCAAATAAAAAGTAAAAATGAACACTCATTTCTTTGGAAATAAAAAAGATGATATAATATATTGTCATATTTCAAAACCAAATGTAACTACTATGTAATCACGATACTGAATGACCAAAAGAAGAAAGTTTTACATATACTTTTCTTTTCAACAATATAACTATTACATTGCACCTTAGACCACATAGTACTTTTGTATTACAAACTCCTCCACCCGCTTCCTTCGATATGCATACATCAATACCTTTATTGTTTTTTCCTGTACTTATCCAAGTCTTCTTTCAGAACATCTCACTTATTTCTTTGCAGCATTAGAAACTCAACGGACTTTATTACAAATGTACCACAATTTACCTGCAAAATCACGTGTTTTAATATAAAATATAAGCATACATACATATTAGGATTTGTGATTAATATTAAATATCAGCCCAACATGGCCACATAGCTATCATCCTGTTGTGAACAGTTATGCACCATATTGATACAATTTTTCCTATTTTCAATTTTTTCTAAGAACACTTTTTAATAAGAGCCTAAATTCTCCATCACTTTTGATAAGAAAATCTCCTAGCAAAGTGTGAAAGACATCATGTTTGACAGTAAATTCGATCTTTCCAAGTCTTCTTCTTAACTTTTTTACATGATTTTATTTTATTAAAACAAGTAGTTGTCCATTCATCTATTCTAGATTACATATTCCCAGCAATCCATCACATGTGATTTTCTACATTGCTCAAATTGCTCTTCATTTAATAGTAGCCACTTTATGATTTCAAAGACATTATGCACATTGGATTAATAATTCTTTTTTAGCTTCTTTTATGTTATAAGAAAATGATGTGTACAAGATCTTGCAGTTGCCTGACATATTGATAATAATTAGTGTATAAGTACTATACTCATAACGGGACAGAACGATTCAATTCACAAACTCCTATTTAGTTTCTAATGGTACAAGTAATATATTCTCTATGTATAACATCATCGAATTCATACTCCGATTTACATCAAATAAATGAAATGTTAATTGTTGTCAGCATATATGTATGCACAAATTTAATAAAAGGTGTAAAATACTGACTAGCTACTTGAACAAATCATATAAAGTTTATGAATAACCACATCTCGAATCAACATGAATCCTACAAATATGTGGTCCATTAGAGACCTGAGAACGACTGAATATTTATCAGCATATTGCTCTTCATTTGTAGACAATAGACCTGAGAACGACTGAATTGAGAAAAAAAATACTTTTTGCTAATAAAGTCATTGAATAGATTACCTGACCAAATGAAAGCACAATTTCTTTTCCTTCCTCTACTTTATTAGGTCTCTTTGTTCTGAAATCATTGTCAGAGTGTTCTTCCTTTTATTAGTAAGGAACATAATTGTTCTGAAATACTTAGTGCTCTTTGCTTTACCGTTGCGAAGTATAAACATAATGTTCTTTCATTTAAACTAGGTTGCCAAAATCCTTAAAGATTGGCCAACATGGTTTCGTGATTGTTGACCTGTGGAGGCTTAAATGCAATGTCTACTGGTGATGGGGGCACCATTGAGCTTCTATATACATGCATGTTTTTTTTAAGTAAGGAACACTTTCCGCTTTTGGTCCGTGTCTGTGTCACGCAGACAACCGTCGTACAACTCAATAAGAATAACCGTAGTTCACCCTTATAGAATTGCACAAGACGTCCGATAGATACATATGTCAAAACTGGTTAGTAAACATACATAACAACATCAACATACAATTAAACACATAGCGGAATATAAGTGCTTAATAAGAACCCACACAAGGGAAAAACAAGAGTTCACGGGCTCTATTAATTTATAAGTCAAAATAGTTCCATGAGCATTATTTAATTATTTAGAAATAGAACCAGAGGAAGCACGAACCACGTTTTCTCTCCATCAATCTCCCAAACAACTGGTGCAGGAAGTAAGCTCCAACATCAACCTGAAATGGTGGCCCCCCAAGGGTTAGTACTACGAAAAAGTACTGGCGAGAGCAAACTATATGTAACATAACTAACGTTTCTTATGTGAGACCCTCAACATAGGGTGATAGTAAATTTATGGGCATAACTCTTGGCTACCCCTTTTCAAAACATATCGTATACATATAAACATATGAGTAAAATATCCGGCCCATGGGCCCATTTGTCTTTCAAATCATTTAGGCATAACAACCCCATTAAATTCACCCTTCCCATGTCTTACCCTCGGTGGAGTCACCTGTAGGCTAACTCACCCGATATCAAAAGGTAAATACCTGTGGCTGGCCTTTCGAGCTCCCATATCATGGACATGGTTTAAATCAATTCATAGTCCAAAGAAAATATTCTATCGGAAACTCGTGCCAGACCAAACACGTTCATTCATTTAAAATCATTACCCTGAGGTTCACCTACCTCGAGGACTACTCATCCTTGCTATCATAGTTTACATTCTCGGGGCTAACCCCGCCTTGAGGCTTGAGGAATAGACATGCACCCTCATCCTGCGGGTAATTTACTAGAGGTTAACACACCTCAAAGACTACACAGACCCTTGTTACCTATATGCAATTTGATGGAGGTTAACACACCTCAAGGACTGCACTTGCTACTTATGTGTAATTTGTTGGAGGTCAACACACCTCAAGGACTACATGAACCCTTGTTACCTATATGCAATTTGATGGAGGTTAACACATCTCAAGGACTGCACTTGCCCTTGTTACCTGTGTGTAATTTGCTGGAGGTTAACACACCTCAAGGACTACACGGGCCCTTGTTACCTATGTACACTTTGATGGAGATTAACACATATCAAGGACTACGCGGGTCCTTGTTACTATTTAAGTGTAGAGGACTCCTCCAGTTCCTAGAGAGTATTAGCTGACCTTACTCGGTCTCGGGTATTCACCCGCCACTTATGATCTACCACTTACCTTGCCCGATAATGGTCTATATCATCTCTTTACTAACGACTAATCCAAGTCTTAGCATTTAAACATCATATTCCAAGCCTTATCATTTTAAACAACATATTCCATGTAATTCCATGCAAAATATACATATATAGAATGACCAGGGTCAGTTCTACCTCGAATCGGCCCCGATTGGCAATTTTAGCAAAAAACTAGCCCCGAAACTCGAGATTGGACCGGCGCCAGGTCAGGGGCTGACCAACGCCGGTTCAACAATTTTTCTCTCTTGAACCGGTGGCAGTGATCATACCGGCGTCGGGTCATCCCCAAACTGGCGCCGGTCCACTGCCCAGGACCGGGTCAAGTGGTCAACACCCTGTTGACTACCTGAATCAAGTCCCATTCATCAGAAACTTAAATACAACATTTATTAAGTCATAAACAATCAAAGTATGCCACTTTGGCCATTCAAAACATATCTTATGTTTTATATAAATATTTCAAATCATTTTTATGTATATTAACACTAGTTTATTTTTCATAAACTAGTTCACCTTGATAACTTGTATGATTAAGCACTTTTAAATTCTTCACAAGGATACCACCTTGCATTACCTTTGATCACCTCACAAAATGAGTCATTCATGATTCATCATTCAATTAGAATATTATATTCTCACAATTATTAACAAGTCATTCATACTTAGTAATCATTAATGTATACTCCGTATTACTCCAGTTTATTTTTCATAAACTAGATTACCTTAGTAACCTGCACACTTAAGCATTTCTCAATCCTTGACAAGGATATTACTTTGGTCATTTCACAAATGAGCCATTCATTATTCATCATTCATCAAGAAAAGTGTATTCACACAATTGTCAATTAAAGCATTTATATTAATTAATCATACCTTATGATGCATGATTCTCCCTTAGCATGACTAATCATATGTTTAAATTCCTTTAAACTTTTATACATCATTTGATTTTTCTAGGACGTTTCACACATACTCCAAATAGACCTCATCATACCCTTAACATCATTATCTTCATGAATTTATTAACTAGTTTCTTCCTTTTTCATATATCATGTAATTCTTCCATGATCCATATTTATTATGGTCAATCATGTATTTTAATTCATTTAATCATTTATCCAATCATGGTTATGATTTACTTAGGTAATCTCACGTTTTACCCAAGAGTTACAAGACAAGTAGTCGTCTACTCACCTTGAAACGATGCTAGCAAGTTTTTGTCCTCTTCGCTTGACCTCCAGCGACTCCGGCCACTCCTAGACTCTTTGAGAAGCCTAGAATACTTTGTTAACACCCCTAACAAGGTTTCACAAATCAAAAGTTGCATAAACAGCAAAACCTTTGGAGAAGGTATTTTCCGGCAAACCGGTATTACTCTGGTCATAAGTTTGTTCATGGTCAAAACCACCCTTCCAACCCTTCATTCTACACCTCTAAGAGAGTAGAACAAGCTTAGGGGTCTATCATATGAGATTAAAGAAGGTGAGAAAAATACTAATGAAGTCATTACCTTGATTTTCCAAGTTTTTCCCCACTTAAACAAGCTTTCCTCCTTCCTTGGACCTTCTCCTTGTTCGAGCTCCTTATTTAGCTATAGAGAAATTAATTTGTGGGGGGCTCTCTACTCTCTCTTGAGTGGTTTGGACGAAATATGGTGAGGGTGGGTGGGTGGTGAGTGAGAGGGTGATTCCTTTGTCAAATCATGTGGAGGGGGTCCCTTCACCTTTCATTTGTGTCTCTCTCATCCCATCACACATCAATTAGTCTCAACTCATGATCCACATCTCACACATTGATGCTTGAGCTCAAAAATATGTGGGGTGGACCCCACTAACGTGGGAGGTCATCCAAATATGTCCCGAAATGTATATTTTGACCCCGAAAGTTGTATTTCTCGGATTGTTTTAATTAAATTTATTTTATTTGGCCAACTAAAATATAAATCATTCTTCTAATTAATATTGGCCTCTAGAATGAATCAGGGCCAGTCCTGACATTTTCTAGGCCCGGGGCGATGAAAAAAAGGCCCTTAAAAGGTTATATAAGTATATTGCAAAAGCTTAACTATATAAACGCAAATTTCAACATACAAAGTAATATAAGCCTTTCATCAAAATCTTAAAATATATGAACTAAAAGAATGAAAATTATATTAAAAAATAAAAAATAAAATTAGAGAATTACCTGTTAAACTAAAATTTCAAATTTGGAAAATATTCTTGAGGAAATTAGGAGAGTGTTGATTGCTGATCGAATCGAATTAAAGTTTAAAGATGAAACCCTGAAATTAGGTCGCCTTGACGTGAACTGTTGTCAGACCGAGGCCATTTGGAGGCTTTCGTGATGGAATTTTTTGAAAAAACTTCTTAAGCATGTTTTTCATCAAATGTATAATATCTCCAAAAAAAATTCATAATAAAGTTCTATCGGAAAGTCAGTTAAATAATTATTATAACATACTGCGCATATCTTTATATAATATAAAGTAACAGTCATTGCACAGTAATTGGAGGGAAAAATCCCGCCCAAATTAGGGTCATAATAAGGAAAGAATTTTAATGTATTTGAATTAATAGCTACCGAAAGTGTTAAGTTAATTTTCACACCTACCATGCCTATATATGCAAATTAAAACGGAGTAGTAAAGTACGGAGTACATACCATAAATATGTGTACTATATATGCGGAGTATTTACGAATTTTATAGCAAAAGTAGAAGGATTAGATGCTTGCCATAGACTCATACAGTAATAATTTGATCACTCCGGACTCAGACCAGAAGTGTTGTGCGGCCAAGTTTGTTTGAGGTCATCCGGGTCAACTTTTGATGAAAACTTGAGATCATGTATTTTAGATGTAGAAAGTTCCCACAATATTTCATCAAAAATTTTAATTGGAAAGTCACTTAAATAAATGGTTGAATAACTTTGCTTAAAAATATGCATAAAACGCAATGATTTTGAACAATTTATTTAACTAACTTCACAATCGAGTTTTAATGAAATTATATGTGTGAAAGTTCTACACTTCATGAATAAAATGCTCACAAAAGTTCATCAAAAATACGACCTAGAAGATCTTCAAACGGGCTTGGCCGAACGGCGGTTTTGGTCAGTCCGAATTGACAAGAATATTTCTCCTTGCCATAATTATATGATCTCACCCAAGCTATGATGTAGGACAATAAATAAGTACTCCTTCCGTCCTTAATTGTTCTTCCATAGTACAAATGACACACAAATTAAGATAGTGCGTATTGTGTGGTGGAGATTTGTGTAGACGAGAGAAAAACGTGTAAGAAGTATTGTGAATGGACGAAAAAGGAAAGTTAAAAGTTTTTTCGGAGATGGAGGAAGTAAATAATAAGGCTAAAGGGCCGAATAGGACCCTGTACATGTCCGTAATGCTAAGTTTTCCTCCTGAATAAAAATTTGATTGGTACCCTGAACTAGATAAAAAGTTTCAATTTTCACTATTTACAATTAATCGTCCGATCAGTGCAAAATCATTAGGTAATGTGACACTATGCAAGTGAGGTGGCAACTACACTAACTACTATAACAAACCATTAGTATCTATACCATAGTGTATGCTCCGTATACACTAATTACTACTCCCTCCGTCCCAGGAACAACTTTTCACTTGGATTTCACACATATTAAGGAAAAGAAGTTACTGAGGGGTAAATTTCAATATTTTGACATTGTTTTGAGACTGTTTCGACACTGATTGACACTGTTTTGCACTATTTTGATGTAGATAATTTGCAAAATAAGGAAGTGAGAAGTTAATTTTGGGACTACCCTAAAAGGAAAGCGGGGAGTTAATTTCGAGACGGAGGGAGTAATATAAGATGAAAACTTGATACCATACACTACCCACGTAACTACTCTAATTTTAAATATCATTAAATTACAAATACTAATGCTTATTAAATTCAAAAAAATTGGTTAGAAAGAAAGTATTTGATCCACCCAACATTGGGTAATAAAGCACTGGAAATGGTAGAATATTTCATATTAATATCCAAACATGGTACCACTTATTATCTATCTTTCTATTTTTTTTGGCTATACATTATAGATTGTTGTAGAATAATTCATCTATGTACTTTTTTTAGTTATTAACCATTAACATCAAATATAGATTTTGCACGAGCTATTTGGCACGAAATCATCGCTCAATCCGTGTCAATTCCGTAACTTTTTTGTACTGAATAGTACTATCGAGTCATTTAGTTGTCACATAGAATTTATTTTATAACTTATCATTTTTCTTATTTTACATGCAATATCTCATACGATCTATATTTTGATTTTCTTATGGTTAATACAACGTATTTAATAAAAGTTAAAACATATAAATTATATCGTCAGTTTTTACTTCGCAAAATGAGAAATTACACACCATTGTAAAACATAATTTTATATTAATTACTATTCAATTCTAGATATTCCCGTGCATCGCACGGGTACTTCGTCTAGTTTTATATATATATAAAGCGCAGTATGTTCAATATTTTATTTAACTGACTTCCCGATTGAATTTTAATCTGAAACTTTGTAGATGTAATCTAAATTTGATGAAGAATATGCTCAAAAAGTTTCATAAAAAAATTCATCTCAAAGAGCCCCAAATGGCCTCGGTTTGATATGAATTGTCCTATATATATATATATATATATATATATATATATATATATATATGAAATTATGGGCCCCTATAGATGTTGGGACCGGGACACAAGCCCAGCCTGCCCTTGCCCAGGGCCGGGCCTGCAATGAATATATATTACCGAACTTTAATTTAGTAGTTCTCGGAATTTATTTTGGACTGTTATCTGTCAAATTACCAATATTGGTAATGTTACATCGTTTGATCAACCAACTAACTCTATGTAATATCTATGATTGGATATACACCATCATATAAATATTATCTAAACCAAGATGAATATATGTGGTCCTGAATATATTGGGTGGTCCCCGCTCTCGGTGTAGGTCACACATGCATTTTAGTGTTCAGGTAAAAGTTAAAAAATGAAAATGTACGTCTCGTAGATTTATTTGTCATTTCTCATGACTCAATATGTGGTTTGATAGTTTGTTTCACTTTTGATAAAATGTTACACTTCTTTTTAAGTGGTCCGAAATGTAAGGACATATAAAATCTTATCTCATTGTTCTCATACCAAAATATCATCAAGGTAGGGTCCTCCGGAAGTACCCTCCTTTAATGTACGAAATTATATTAATAATCCCTTTATTTTGAGCTCTTAGAATAGTTACATGTCTTTTATTATTAATTAGGTCATCTTTCGAATTATAAACGATCTGATATTTTGACCCAGTCATTTGACAGTGGCCCCGCTCGGCCATCAAGTTGTCATTCCTTTTATCACTGTGGTACACAACTCATTCCTACTATCATAATAATATCGTTTAGATCAACATTAATATCTCACACACTTAGAGTACCTCGGGTGGTCCCCGCTCCCGATGTGGATCCCACATGTAGTTTTACTACACGATAAAAGTTTAATCCGTAAAAAAAATTATTACTGCACCTTCCTATCAATGTGTCATGTGTAATTTACCCAATGTTATATGTAAACATTTCCAGAGTTTTACACCTACTCCTTTACGTGGGTCCCACGACTGACTTAATAATCCTTTAGTAATTTAAGACATGGATTTTATCTTTCTCATCTATTAAGACTACTCTTAGCCTTGATTTACCTTCTTTAATCCCGTACTTGATGGAAAAAATTTCTCTAGGTAAAATTTGGGTCCGGTGTTACAAACCTGTAGTTGGGTACCAAAAGTGGAGTGACTTAATAGTCGTGTGACCAGAGTGAAAATTGTGACATGTTTTATCATATATTTGTTGAATTGTCTCAGAAACATGTTTATGGTTATTTGAATCAGCTCTATGCACCTACCACTTTAGCATCATCTTGTGACTTCTGGTTACTACGATATACGTCTGGTATGGAAGATGGAAGTCTTGCGGTTTGTCTCAACAACAAATAAACATAGCATAAAAAGGGATTAAGCTATTGAAAGTTACAAATAATCAAGGTATTATGAGGTTTACCGCCTTTGTTTACATTCTTTCTAGATATGTGAAAGTTCACTGAACAACACTCAGAATGGTCCTAGCATGTCACAAGTGCAACATTTTTGTGAGAGCATAAATGATGTCAAATGGATATCTCATAAGGCCTTGTGAAGGTGGTGGATCAACCATTCATATAGGGGGTGTTTGGATCTGATTCTTAAAACTGGTTCTGCTCCTTCAGGGAGCAGAAGCAAAAGCTAGAGTGTTTGAATGAAAGTGCAGAAGTGATTTTGGTACTCAAATTTATTCCTAGAATCAGTTTATTTAGAAGTTGTGGGTGACCAGCTTCTGAAAACTGATTCCGATTATGTTTCTGGTTTAAAAAAGAAGCAGAAGCAAAAGCAGAATCAGTTCCAAACACCCCATAGTTGACCATGTTGATTGGAGGTGGATGAATGAAGTTCTTTATTAAATACTCATTCTTTTGGGATGATTTTTGTGCCTATTTTAGCGATCGTAAAAATCCTCATATTCTTATTACAGCCTTGGAGTGTTCCTGAGGTCTTGCATCCATTATACGAGTCATCAACACTACTTTCCCAGTTTCCCACAGGACAACACTCGTTGTATGACTGATTAGTGCATACAAACAGTATGTATCATCAAAATAATAACATAACTTGATATTAATATTTCGTAAATCACATTAGACATTTTAATCATCCAGCGTGCAACAAAACTAGTATTAATTTTGAAAATCAAAATCAAGGGGGACGAACACATACATATAATTAAATTATAAAATTTATGAAAATATTATATTTACAATATAAAACTTTGAAAGTCCAAGGGGACGGTCGCCCCTCCCCCCAAATACATTCCTGGAGGGAGTATATATTGATGGTCAAAATTATGCATTGAATAACAAATACAAGATATTATTAAAAAAGATACAATACAAATTAATTGCTTTAAAAATAATCGAGACAACCCAATAAACACTCAATGATCAGAAGACACACCGGTATTGGTTGCGGCGCCGTTGCTTTCGTCACATATTTCCTCCTTGATTCGAAAACACATTGGTATAGCAGCCTGATGCAGTTTTGCCGCCGCTCGTGAAGTTCGGTTTCGGTTCAGTTCGGTTTACCAAAGTGAAAACCATTTAGTGTGATTTGATTCAGTTTCTTATGTTTATTATTTTATTTGATCAAATTTTATATTTTAGAATTAGAAAATGAAAGTAGTAGTCCATCTCATCTTCTTTTATTTATTATTTAAATAAAATGTAAAAGAAAATAAAAGAGAGAAAAAGAAATAAGTAAATATTACTACGTATAAATTAATCAACAATGCTTGATGTACCCACTTTTATACCCACCTAATACCCACCATGTTTGTGGAGGTTTTTTTTGTCTGTGAACCCGGGTTCACAGACAATATTTTGTCTGTGCAAAATATTGTCTGTGAGCCGGGGTTCACAGACAAAAAAAAAAACACTTCACAAGCATAGGTGTGTACAAAAGTGGGTATAAGAGTGGATACAAAGATCATTTTTGTAAATTAAAACTTCTAACATCTTTTCAATCACTAGAAAAAGATTCACTTCTCACAAAAAGTAAATTTGTAGTTGATTAGCATTTATAATATCACATAAAATATTCAAAGAAAATGAAATGATTTAGTGGTGCAAATGTTGTACTCCGTAGTATTCACAATTTTATTCAAATGAATCGTGTAAAAAATATAAAAACAATTCGCTATTGTTATCGCCAAATATTTTTTCATATGAGTACAAAACATTAAAAATATACAAATATGTCGTATTAGCTAACTTTGTCATACTGAATGTATGAAATGTGTAAAAGTTAAAATGATATATGCTAAATTTGTATTTTCATATCTAAACTATTTATTTTTATTTTAAAGATGAAGAGTAAATAAAAATACAAAGTATTTATGTGTGTGTGCCTATGTGCACACACACTCTCACACACACTTAAGTGCTTTTGGCTCTGTTTGCAATCTCGGCAGGGGCGGAGCTAGGGGGTGCCCAGGCTAGGCCCTGGCCCACCCCAAATTTGAAAAATGTCAATATTTTTAATGTAAAAAATTTCGTGTAAATTTTTTTCCAATAATATTCTTTGTACCGGCCCAGTCTAGCCCAGTGTTCTGGCTACGCCCCTGAATCTCGGTTGATAAGTGTTTTTGGCTTTTTTTAAAGAAAAAAACATTTATTTTACCAAACATTATCAACTTTTATCATATCGGTTTTCGTATAGAATCTACTTTTTACTTTTTCTCAGGGCCGGTCCAGGGCATGGCTACCCAGTGCGACCGCACAGGGCCCGTATTTTTGAAGGGCCAAAAAAAAAAATATTAGTATTACACCCCAGTCGAAAATTCCCCGCGCAAATCTAAATATGCTCGAAGAATGTCTCTTTTTAAAAAAATTATAAGTTATTAATGACTATTTTTATCATTACGTTTATTAGTAAGTTGTATTTTAAGACAATTTGCTTGTGTTGCAACTTGAAAAAAGGCCCAAATTTTATTCTCGCACAGGGTCTACATTTCTTCGGGACCGGCCCTGCTTTTTCTATTACACAAAAAGCACTTATTTTACCAAACACTACCAACTTTTACTACTAATCACTTTTTCCCAAAAAGTGCTTTTATTTAAGCACAAGTGGTTGCAAACAAAGTCGTGGTTCAATGTTGGATTTAAGGTCTTTGGATTTGAGTAAATTACCGCCAGACTATTTGCTTAAGCAAACCCAAATCTAACCAAACCGCCCATTTTCTGTTAGGTTTGGTGAAGCCAAAATTTTGTGTTAGCCACCTCAAATGGGGGTGCCGTAGATAGCGTAATTTGAAGATCACGACCCTCTTCTTAAATGTATAACGTATGGCCACACCCTTGAGCTGCGGAACGATGGATAGAATCTCTGATCGACTATCTCACCTCGATAACCTTTACTTTCCCATCGCTGCCAAGTCGTCGACCGCCACGCCATCCTGCCGGAAGTCCCTCCTGCTTGACCTTCTCTCTCGCGACGTCCCTATTTTCCTAGGTACACCGGTTAACTCTTTCTGTCACACTCCGCCCTCGTATCCGGATCATGCTTTCATTCTTATACTTTGATACGAAGGTTTAAATCTGGGCTATTTGTGTGTGACTGTATATATTTGTCTGTTTTGATCTAAATTGTAATGGTATGAAATTGTGGAAAAAGTAGTAATGATCTTATTTAGTTGATAAGATCTAAGTGGGTGTCCTCGGAATTTCATATTTTCTAAGCTTAAAAAACACTACGTGTGTTCTTATAAAAAACCGATCACTTATTCTCCTATTCATATGGATTTCATAGAATTCAATTAGAATATGATAGAATCAATGTATTTCTATTAAAATCTATAGACTATCAATCCTAAAAAATCTTTCAAATTCTATATTCAGGACACCCTCTAATTCTGTCATCATCATATGCATTATCTGTTTTTTTTTGTTTTCTTGACGCGTTTAATTTTGTTGATTCTATTTAATCTCAGAGCGCTACGGATCACTTTTGACAAAGGACGAACTTGGAGAGTTTGATGTGTTAAAGGATGATTATGAAGTTAATTGGCACCTACATCATCTTCTTAGCCTTATCAGCCCGACTGAATCAGAACTGAAGTCCAGATCAGTTAAGGTCAAGAACCGGAGGAGGGCGTATATGGACAAGCTGATTAGTGGAGGACAGTACTTCTCGGAAGATGCAATGAGGGAAAGGGAACCGTATTTGCACCATGAGTATATCGGGAAGTTTCAGGATCCTATTGGGAGGAGCATGGCGAGGCCTGGGGAGCGATGGTCGGAGACGCTGATGAGGCTGTCAGAAGAGGCAATGTTGGTGGAGAAAATCAGGAATGAGCAGAAGAAACGAGGCGTGGCTCAAAGTGATTGGATAGGGTTTGGAAGGGATGCACATGAAGAAGAGGAACATGGAGAAAATGAAGAAGAAGAAGAAGAAGAAGAAGTAGAAGTAGAAGAAGAGGAGGAGGAGGAGGGATTCGAAGAAGAAAAAGTGGAAAAGGATGGAAATAACACTACGACAGATGGACAAGAGGTAATAGCTTCTTTTTTAGATCTCTTAGACTAAGCCTACTATTGGAGATGTTGCCATTTACTTTTCTTGGGAGCACCTTGATAGCTTTATAGTGTCCTACTTGAAGCATATAATGAACTTGTGTATTCTTCAATTTTATAGTTCAATGTGTTAAAGCCCTTTGTGATATACGTAGTATAATGCATCAAACACAGATGAATTTATAAAATGCATCAAACTCACGTGGATTAAATTTAATTGCCGGATAAAAGAAAAGTGATTAGTGTTTTTGTATAATTAGAGATCTTGACAAATTTTCTTATACGTTCAACCATAACATTAAGAAATGCGGTTTTCAAATTGCTACTTTGTTACTTTAGGGTGTTTTGTGCATAAATAATTATAATACATGTGAGTCTAAAGCATTTTTTAAATCACATGAGGCTAATGTTCATAGTTTTTATATAACTGGGGGTTTCACGCATTAACCCCTCAATTTTAGATCATTTTGCTAGTTCTACATCAACGTTGAACATGCATTTTGTGCTTTTAAACCTAACAAAACCCTTTAACAATCAAGAAAGAAGCACAGGCTCTTTGTTCTAGATTTTAAGCTAGCCTTTTTTCATGCGTGCCCTTAATGGTTTAATTGTGTCAATGTAAATTCACAATTAAAGAAGAATGTGATTATTTTTATATACGCATACTTATGGTGATCTCTTTTTAAATATGGATATTCTATTGTCTATGTTCTTGTAGTATTCATCTAAGTTTGCATAGTGGGTTGGGAAAGTTACATTTTTTAGTTCCCAAATGTTTGATATTATCTATACGGGGGCATATCTTTGTGATTTTGTAAAAATTAGAGCCCGTTTAGTAACCTTTGTTTTCGGCTTATAAGCTTTATTAACCAACCTTTTTACCCAATACCTAACTTTCGATTTCGTGCACTGAGTTGTGTAATAATCAATATAAGCAAGGATGTAGTTACTTTTTTGACGGAATTGGTTAAATTGGCTGAAGGGGGCTATTTTAACTATTTTTCATATGATATTTTGTTTATTTTTAACAAAATATATATTTTAATTTTATTCCTTAATTTAGAAAATTCAGCCGGTTTTTCCAGAATTTCACCAATTTCAGCATCAAATTCCATCAATTTGAGTGTCACAAAAAGTGCTCTTAAGTCTTAAGTTTTTCTTAGGGGGTGTTTGGAACTGATTTTGATTCTGCTTCTTTTTTAAAGCAGAAGCAGAATCAGTTTTCAGAAGGTGGTCACCCCCAGCTTCTAAAAAAACTGATTCTAGGAGTAAATTAGAGCACCAGAATCACTTCTACACTTTAACCCAAACACTTTAGCTTTTGCTTCTGCTCCCTGAAGGAGAAGAAGAAGTTTCAAGAATCAGATCCAAAACCCCCTTGGTAGTTTTTATTAAGGTAGACTATTTGTAGATTTAGACCTTCTCTACCCTTAAAACCACTATTTACATTGTCAGGGTTTATGGAGAGCGTTCTGGTCATTCTATATTGTCAAGAATGCCATCGTAAACCCTATTACCAAACGATGAGGTTTAGGGCTTGTACTAACTCTATTTTGAATATAACAATTGCGACACTAGTCACACTACCACATTTAGAAAATGTAAAGGTCTAGGATTTGGTTATAGTAAACAAACAAGGGACTAAATGTGAGACTTTCCTAGTTGGCAATTTGATGGTTGGATGTTTTTCTCATTCTTTTTGCTCATATCAGAAGTTGGAGGCTTTTTTACTCTGATACTGATTTCTTCTTATAACTCCCCAGATACACACAAACAGTAATGACAGGAGTAGCAACCTCCTCTTGCCTGCAACCATGAAAGCAGCCGAGGTGGAGAGTGTGTCATCTGAGGATATGCAAGATCGAATGGACCAGTTTACATACATCATGCAACACAAATTTTTGTTAGGGGAAGATAGCTTTGATTACTCAAAAATTGATGAAGATGAAAGCTTGGATGATCATTGGATAAAGGAGGCCAATTATGATGCCGAAGAAAAGTACTTCGATGACGTCTGAAAGATCAGTTTGTTCCGACTTCAAATTCAGTCTCATTGTATTTTGTGAAGACGCCAACTGGGAGCATGCGTTGCGCTCCCAATCGGCGCAGCTGTTTGCTTTTCTTAGGACATGGTCTTTTATATATTGTAAATGAAATAGTTGGAATTCTAGATGCCGTTTGGAGGTGATAAAAAGGGCTGATAAGCCTGAAAATGAAAAAAAAAAAATTGCCAAACACTCATTAAATGGGCTGTTTTGGCTTATTCCTATTATCAGATTTATCAGCCAAAAAAGTAAGTAGTAGGCTACTTCTTCTGCTGAAAATTATTATTCTACCATGGATGAACTAAATGACTGATGTATCCTTCTTTTATATGAAGTATCTGCAGTCTTTTTTGGTTGCTCCAGATTAGTGATGGACCCGGGCTGGGCCAAGGCCCGGTCAGGCCTCAGGTCTGGTAAAGGTAGGCCCAGGACCGGCCCGGGCAATGGCCGGTTCCGGTTCGGTCCGGGCCACCCGGCCGGGTCACGGGTCGGGCCACCCGCCGGGCCGGGCCGGGCCAGTATTTTTTTTTTTAAATTAATTATATATTATACAATTTCCTATTAAAAACAAAGTTCAAGTGCATTTATTTGAAATAGGAACTACATTTGAGAATTGAGAAAAAAATAACAATACGAAATACATTTTCTAATGAATATCAATTGGGATTTCCGCCACCGTTGGTGGTTGTTTTCCCTTTATCACAGGACTTCATATGTTTTATTGGCATCTTGTATCCGTGTGAACGCCCCAAACAACACTCTTTCTTGCACCACCTGCAAGTTGTCCACCACAGTCCGGTCTTCGGGTCCTTCCACTTGTCAAAATTGTTTTGCATAAGGGAAGATGTACTTTCCATATTTAAAATGGTATTTCCATATTTAAAATGGTATATGTATAAGTAGGATTGTAGGAATGTAGGATAATAAGAGAAGATGAAGATGGAGAAGAGTTGGAGAAGAATTGGAGAAGAGGTGTAGAAAAATGTTAGAAAATAGATGTATTTATAGATGTTTTTGAACCCCACTCCCCACACCACCACCCCCGGGACCCCCTGCCCCCCACCCATAGCCCCAACGGCTATATAGCCATTTGGGAGGTTTGATTTCAATTTTTTTTAAAGTCATACATATTGTAAAATAAATTAATTAATTTAATGAATTTAGTAAAACTAAAACTATTTGTACTTAGAAAAGTGGTTTGATTTATAATTTACAAATGTTACAAAATAGGTGTATAAGTATTTAAACAAATTACATATTGTAAATGTATTTTTAATTTAAAAACCGGCTTTATATTTTAGAAAAATAATTTTAAGTCGTTAGTTTGTAACCAATTAATTAATTTGAGAAGTGCTACATATGAAAAAGTGAACACATATTTATTTGAAATAGGGAAAATGGAAACTAATAATCCAACCTTTTAGCGGTCTTCTTTCAATAATCCCACCTTTTGATTATTCATGAATAATCCAACCTTTGCACCTCATATTCATTCACTGGTCCTTGACCGGTTGATGACCTGCTATTCCAAGCTATTTTCTTATCTTTGCAAATCATTATACTATAAATCTCATCTTTCACAAAGATAATATTTTGGAAAGATAAGAAAATAACTTGGAATAGTAGGTCATTAACCGACCAGGGACCAATGAATGAAGATGGGGTGCAAATGTTGGATTATTCATGAATAATCAAAAGGTGGGATTATTGAAAGAAGACCGCTAAAAGGTTGGATTATTAGTTTCCATTTTCCCTTTGAAATATGAAGTACAAGTTTACAAAGTAATTTGAAGTACAACTACAAATTTACAATTTTGAAATATGAAGTACAAGTTTACAATTTTAAAATATGAAGTACAAGTATAAATAAATTTGACAAGTGCTACAAAATACATTTTATAATAAATTCTAAAATACTAATCAATCGGAATCTCCGGCATAGGTAGAGCCACCATCGGTTGTTGAGTCATCCATAAAATCTTGGGAGGGGGTGATGCTCATTTCTTGAGTTCTACGTGCGGCCTTCAACCAATCGTGGTAGCATATAAGCGTCTCAAGAGACTCCGCGCTCAATCTCGATCTAGATGCCGTTAGGACGTTGCCGGCCGAACTAAATTCTTGTTCCACAGCAACTGTTGAAATCGGCATTGATAGTACTTGCTTAGCCATCCGTGCTAAAATCGGGAACGTTCTTTCTTTTGACTTCCACCAGTCTAGAACGTCAAAGTCATCATTTTCTTCAAAATCAACTTCATATGTTAAATACAAAGTAATCTCATTCAATGCACTTTGTTCAGTGACGTGAGTTGTTTTTGTTTTTTCATAAGATTGCCAAATGCAAATTTAAAAATCGATTTTCCTTTAGATGAAGATGTTCGTGACGGGGAGGGGGAGCGTTGCTATATTGTGCACGAAACTCATTAAATAAGGCATAAAATAAAGTACTAACCTCGTTGTATTCCGTTTTCGGATCTATGGGGTTATCGTCATACATTGGAAATTCACCAAAAAACGCAAGATAATAGAAGTTGAAACAATCTTCCAAATTAGCAAGTCTATAACGAGGATCGAGAATAAATGCAATACCATAAATATGGGGAATATGCGCATAATATTTTAAAAACTTTTCCTTCATATAATCACAAAAATAATGAACGAAAACGGCATTCTCAAATTCTTTAAAAGCACCGGCGAGATTAACAGCTTCACGAATAAATTGGTTTGCGGTAGGTTTATAAACATGACTAAAAGTTTCAGTAGCATTAAAAAAAAAAATCAAAACATTACAAATTTTTTCACAAGTGTCGATCTCAGCCGCGTTTATAATATAGTTATCATGTTCTTTTAAAAAAGCAGGAAAATGTTCTTTATATCTAAGAACAACTTTAAGTAATTTATAAGTACTATTCCAACGAATACTCAAATCTTTAGGAAAAGCAACATATCTCACACCTCTTTCAGTCAAATAAGTTTGTCATTTTAATCTAAGTTGACCATTACCCCAAATACGTCTAATCCCCCCCTTGATTACCTCCATGGAATCTCCTAACGCTTTTAAACCGTCTTGCACACATAAATTTATAACATGGCATGCACACCGTTGATGAAAAAATCTACCCATCAAAGTATTGGCACCACACAACTCACGCAATCTAGGTATAACAGCAGTATTATTAGTAGCATTATCGAAACCAATAGCAAACACCTTATCAATCAAATTATACTCAATTAAAATACGCTCAATCAAAATATAAATATGTTCAGCGGTGTGACGATCATTAAATTCACGAAAAGCAAGAACACGTTTATGCATATTCCAATCCTCATCAATATAATGTGCAGTCAGACCCAAATAATATAAATGATGAAAATCATCTTCCCATATGTCAGAACAAATAGTAACACGCCCATCAAAGTTTGCAAAAAAATTTTGTAACCTTGCCTTTTCCGCATTATAAAGCCTTATTATTTCTTTCTTAACAGTTTTGCGACTATAATTTCTAAATTGAGGATTTAAACTACCTTGTGCATAATCTCTTAAATCAAGACTTTCAGAAAACAATTAAGGCAAATTTTCTTCACAAATTAAGTTAGCCATATCAGTCAAATTTTGTGCATCATTGTAGGAGAAATTACCAAAAGGTTGAGAATTCGCAAACCTCGATATTTGAGTTTGCTTCCCCGTTCCGCCGCCTAATTTTGCATACTCCACGCCTCCACGGGGTGCTTTGCCTTAAGATGCCTTGCGGCGGATCCGTATCCGCCGGAGGTTCCCAAACCATAATTGTTGTTGTACCACTTGCAAGTTGCGTGCCAATAGCTGGTTTGTGGGTCCTTCCATTTATCAAAATTATTTTTCATTAGTTCAGACTTACTTTTTTTTTATTACCGGTGGCGGTTTGGGATGAGGCAGGCTCGTCGGCGTCGTGGCTGCCGGCACCCTCCTCCTCGGTCGTCTCCGGTTCCAATTCCTCCGCATCTTCATCCTCAAGCTCCTCTTCGTCAATGGTCGTCGGCATTTGTTGTTGTTGTAGAAAGCGGTTATTATGTCGGGCCAATTCTTGTTGGAGTTGTTCTTCGGACATCGCATCTCCATCTCGCCTTTGGTAACCCGTTTCAAAATCATCTCGGCTTTGAGATGAAGAACCGGCAAGTTCTTTACCTTTGCGGGATTTCTTCCTCCCAATCTCGTTCCTTCGATTGCGTTGGAGGTTACCCAAATCAACCGAATATCTACCACCTTCCATCTTAAAAATGTAACAAATATTAATTGACAACAAATATAATAATGGATACAAAACTAATGCAACTAATTAAAACTATTTTAATTAATACTTCAAACTAATTTAGTGCAAAGTAGAATTAATGTGTGACTTTAAAATTAAAATGATAGCAACTTTTGAAGTACTTTAATTTAGTAAAAACTACTTAAATAAAATGTTAAGTACTTTAATTAAATGATTGAACTACTATTTCTTCCTACAAATATAAATTGAAAATAAGAAAATGTGACTTTAACTATAATGACAATTAACTAGTTTATTGAAGTAGAGTTGTTTTAACAATTAATGAGAATACTAATGAAGTAAATAACTAGTATAATGAAAAATGTAACAACAATGCTAATTAACTAGTATAATGACAAATGTAACAAGAATGCTAATAAACTAATTAACTAGTATAATGAAAAATGTAACAATAATGGTAATGAACTAATTAACTAGTATAATGAAAAATGTAACAAGAATGCTAATTAAATAATTAACTAGTATAATACTAGTTATAGTAAGTAATATATAATATAATGTTTATAGTATATAATATATAAGTATACTACTATAAGATGAGTAATACACATATATTTTATACTTTAATATATAAAGTATATATTAAGTAGATGTAGAATGTATGTATTAAGTGGATATAATAATTGTATAAGAATTAAATATTAGAGTATAATGGAGAATTGGAGATTGGAAAATAAGAAAATAAGTATATATAAAATATAAGTAGAGAAGTAGATATTATTATGTATTAAGTATATAGTAATAGTTTATAAAGTATATTTAATACTTTATTATATAAAGTATATATTAAGTAGATGTAGTATGTATATATGTATTAAGAGATATAAGTAGAGATTAAGTAGATAAGAAATATAAGTAATACTACGTATAGTATATGTATTTATAAATAGATAATTAATATATAAGTAGATATAATAATTGTATAAGTATTAAATAGTAAAATAAAATATAAAGGAGAATAAGAGAATTTGAGAAGATGAATATGGAGAATTGGAGATGAGTAGAGAGTATGATTTAGGTAGAGTTGGAGAAGAGGTGTGAAAATGTTTAAAATTAGGAGTATTTATAGATTTTTTTAACCCCCCCACCCCCCCCCCCCCACCCCCAAAGGCCCCGGACCCCCCTGGTACCCACCCAACGGCTATATAGCCGTTTGGGAAGTGGCTGTTGAGCCAAAAAGGGTTTTTTAAAATTAAAAGAATTTTTTTTAGAAATAGGACCGTTAGGCCCGGGCCCGACCCGGCCGGGCCGGGCCACCTAAACCAACACCCGAGCCCGGACCCGCCACCCCCCACCGGTTCGGTGCCCGAACCGGACCCGGACCCGAGAACCGGGCCGGTTCTGGGCCCGTACAGTAACGGGCCGGGCGGCCCGAACCGGGTCCACCACTACTCCAGATCTAAAGCCCACAATTTAGTTCATTCGCACTTTTCACTTCCAATGTCCATATCGAGAACTTTTCTTGCTCAGCTGCTCCATATTGCTCTCTCTTCTTCATCTTTCCATAATGTCCACCTTCTAGCTGAAATATGTGAAAATGATTATTGGTGTTTTTGTTCTATAGTGATTATACTAATTGTTCATAAATAGATGTGAGAAGGATTCTTAGATTGTTTTCTAATCTTTGCCAAATCAACTCTTTAATCGAACTGTTATTTAGCTCTAAGAGTTGTAAAAAACAGAGTATAAACTGTATAATATGAAGTAGGGGTGGACTCGGCCCGGGCGGCCCAGCCCGGTCACTGTTTGAACCGGCCCGAACCGCCGGCCCGGCCATGGACCGGTCCGGGTAGGCCCGACCCGCTGGGGTTCCGGGCCGGGCTCGGGCCCTTGAAAAGGTGAACCGGCCCGGCCGGTCCGGGCCTATTTATTTATTTTTTCTTTTTTTTTGAATTTTTTTTTAAGTTTTTGGGTTGGGCTGGGTATTTTGGGCCATTTGAGGTGGTTTGGGGTGGTTTGGGGGTGAGGGGGAGGGTTAATTAGGAAAAGCAAAAAAAAAATTAGTTGAACCGAGGCCCGGCCCGGCCCGAACCGGACCCGGGGGTTACCCGGGCTGATTCCGGGTCTCCCCTTTCATGAACCGAGGCCCGGCCGGGCCCAGGCCCGAACCGGCCCGAGTCCACCCCTAATATGAAGTAATAGGAAGGATAGGAATGAAGAGTAATACAAAGTGATAATAAGCTGTAAGAGTTGTTGAGAATGGTGTATAAAATGAAATTTATAATTGAGCTTAGACAATTATCAAATTGTTTGAAATCTTTTTACACTTAATATTTCACACAAATAAACCAATACCCTTTAAGGTAATTCTACGTTCAATCAGTCATTTCAGCCAACATATTACCAAACACTTTCACTTCAGCAAATTAAGTCTTTAAAATCGTTTCAGCCGTTACGAAACAGGTCCCTAGTGTGCTTCTTAGTCTCTTTGATTTAATCTTTTATCAAGGATGGAACACCCCTGCCCCGCTCATTCTCTTACCTGCAAAGAATCTAAGTAGTACTGAATGATTGCAAGACACACCATGGGCGAATAGACCGCATGTGCACATGATTGTTGGATAAATTTCATGTGTAGAAGAAATCTAACTTTGTTATTGAGATATAGGTTTTTGTGTGTGTACAATAATATCAAATTAAAAGATTTCAGGAAAATTCTATTCACAGTCAACTTTTTACTAAACAGTCACATATTTTGCATTGTTCCTATTATGTCCTCTCGGCAGTGTTCTAAAAGGCGTGAGGCGTGATGAGGCGGCACGCCCGAGCCTTAGGCCTTTGAAGCCTAGGCGAGTTTAGGCGGGACTGAGGCGTAAAAAGGCGTTTTAGTTTTTTTTTTACAATTTTCATCTAAATTTTATAGATATGTTAGTAAATGTGTAAATGTAATATTATAAAATATCATGCAAAGTATAATTCTATTTCATTTTTCAACAACACAAACTTTAAATTATAAAAACCACACCTATTTTATGCATCTAGTGATCTAGTATATAAAGAGTAAGAGCTGGTAAAATAAAGTTCAATGATAAGACTAACTATAATAAAATTATTTGTAATAATCATTATATAATACTGATCTTATAATAATAGTAATAAGAATAACATAATAATGATCATATAATAATTGTAATAATGAAAATAAAATAACGATCTTATAATAGTTAGCAACAATGAACACTCTGTAGATAACAATGATCATATAATCATAGTGCTTAGGTTATGCATTTATCCAATAGTGCTAAATAAACTAAATATTTTTAACAAAAAAACTAAATATTATAGTGCTTATAAAATGACAGTACGTTCTTATATTTAGTTTAGAGCACTCACTCTTAAAAGTATTGGTGTTGTAGCTTAGTAGAAAAATCTTTTGGCCTTGGTGCTATTTGCCCGCTTAATTGGTGATTAGTTTTACATGTGGAAGATCTTTATCCCACACCGGAAGTAGAGGAAGCCTACCTCCTTCCAAAATGTTATATACTCCGTATATTGAGCGATCAGTATCTACTACTCTCCCGAGGAAGCCTTTAGATGATCTTGGGCTTTTATTTATAGTTAAATTATTTGTATTTTGCAGGTCCATACGCCTTTTATCACGCTTATTGACTAAGCGAGGCGTAATGGTCGCGCGTTGGGCTCTAGGCCCGCCTAGGCGCTGCTTTTGTGGGCCTTTTAGAACACTGCCTCTCGGCAGGCAAATCATGTCTGTTGTCAGCCATAACTAGCGGCGAAGAAATTTGGACGGCCAACAGGAAGCTTTTTCCTGTGGTGAAATTGAGCCTTCCAACTTTTCCCTATTTTCATCTTCCTTATCTCAGGACTACAAAAGCTCATTGACAACCTGTTTTGTGATGACCGGATCAGGCATAAAACTTAGCGTATTTAATCCGCACCAAACTCTTCAAGTTTTAAGCACATACTTAGCTTGACCGAGAGAAAGCTCCAATCCCCTTTTACATATGTACTTTCTTCTATTGTGCTATTTTTATTAGTGTTTGACCGTATGCACAGCAGAAGCAAAAGAGTCAACCTGCTTTGATCCAGTACACTCTTTGTTAGTACACGAATCTTTGTGCACCTTTTTTGTTTTCTGAGGAAAATAAGCAACACCAGCTAGAAGACAATAGTAACATTGAAGCTCCTGGGGCGGGTGTCATTGGGAAGTCGTGGAAAAAAGTAACTAGAAGTCTGAACCGGAAAACAAAACTAATTTCGGGGAAGCACTAGAATTCATGGGTGGTTGCAAAAACCGCAAAAACGCATCTTGTTCAAGGTGCGGTTGATCGTATGGTTCTTTTTTTTCTTTGCAATACATGGACGTGATTTGCCTACAGGGCGGGAGAGGCACTATTAAGTTGCGTATTATCGAGGACGTTATAGGAACTTTGGAAAATGTGTGGCTATATTTCATAAAATGGTGGTTGTGAATAGAATTTCCCAAGTGGCAATAAATATTACAAAGTTTTAGATTTCACTTTAAAATCCTTTTACTTTGCACCTTATTCAGAAATATTTCTTCACAAAATGTTATATGATGGGGTGCAAAATAAAAAAAAATTAAAATAGGGTGCAAAGTACAATATTACCAAAAATTCGGTGTGTAAAGTCAAATTCTCCCTCAAATTAAAAGAATCACAAATTAATAAAACGCTCTTGATAATAATTTTACACATTTAAATGCAAATACAATTATTGCTTTCTTACTCACTATTTCATACTCTATATGAGTTTCATTGTGATTGTAACATTGATCGGTTAAAATTAAAGAAAATATATTAAATTCGACTAAAACAAGGATAAAATGCATAAATAGGACTATCATTGTTTTATATTCACACACTTCTATTTTGAGAAGTTTTAACCAACTTATTCTTTTAATAGGAGTAAATAAATCACATATGGAGAACAAAACATACTTAATTCTATTTTTGAACATTGTCTATTTTTTTAGTCCTACATTAAGCAATTTTTATCAAAATTATCACAAAGTTATCAATAAGAAAGACTAAGGTGATCATCTTCAATAGCTCAAGTGAAAGAAATACCTATGTCCTTTAATTATCTATAATTCCTGATAGGGCAGTATGACGTGGAGTTCTGCTCGAGTCCTACTATCAAGGGACATGTGTTGGCAGATTTCATCGTGGAATGTACCGCTCGACTTGAGGAAGGCACTCATGGTGCATCTAGCGCCCGATGCTGCGCGCGGTGGTCCCATCATTGCTTCGCCCGAAAGGTTCAAGGCGTATTACTCCATACTATTTGAATTCAATGTAACAAACAATAAGGTGGAATATGAGGCACTGATTGCTAACGCAGGGGTGAAGTATGCTTAGGCTTTGGGGGCAACACACCTGGAAGTTCGATCAGATAGCCACCCGGTTGCCAGCCAAGTGAATGTCACGATCGAGACGAGAGAGAAGAGAATGAAGGCCTATTGGGAGTTGGTGGAGGAACAAACCACTAGGTTCGAGCTGGTCATTCTGGAACAGGTGTCCCGTGTGGAAAATGTTGAGGCCGACATCTTATGTAAGATAGGAAACACAAGGCCGAACAATCCCTCAAAGGCGATTCCTGAGCATACCAGGTGGATTGCCTGGATGGAAACCCTAACCGCACTGGCCACAATATGGGTCATCTTCTTTGCCGAGCCGAATTGGGTGAGCGAGATGACTGCATACCTCCAGGACGAACAACTCCCCATGTGCAACGATATCTCCAGCAAGCCACAAATGGTAAAGAGGAGGGCCACAATCTTCAAACTTATAGACAAATAACTCTATAAGAAGACGTTCAGGGTACCATACATGAAGCGCCTTCCGCCCGGTTATGCAACATTGGTCATGGAATAAATTCGTGAGGGCATCTGTACGTTCGAGCCACCAAGGAACATGAACACTCGCGCAGAAGATCATTTTCCAGGGGTACTATTGGCCGATAATTCAACACGATTGCTTCCATCACACACAGAAATGCGCCGTTTCCCAACACTACGCCCCTGTCCCAGGACGACCAGCCAATTCCTACACACCCATGACTATCTACATACCGTTCACACGGTGGGGGACGAACTGGGACCCTCCCTACGGTGTCCGATGAAAGGAAGTATGTTATCATCGGGATAATACTTCACCAAACAGGTCGAGGTCGAGCCCCATGTAATACTTGAGATATATTTGAAAATGATTAATAACACTACTCATACCAACAAGTTGCATCTCTTTTTAAGGGAGCTCATCAGCTAAAAATTCCAAGTTAAGCGTGTTTGCACGAGAGTAGTCCTAGGATGGGTGATCCCCTAGAAAGTTTCTCAGGGCACACACATGAGTGAGAACAAAGTGTGCGGAAAAGGCTTGCGTTTTTCTGTCACGACGGTACTAGAGGTCTGGAGAGTATCTAGAAGTAACTACCTTGAGCCCTGTGAGGTCGGGGTGTTACGGGTGGTATCAGAGCAACCAGGTTTGTTGATCCGTTTGGTTATCGAGCGGGCACTTAGTAGGGGAGAATTCTGGGGTTTGATTGAGATTGGTTTATGGACGCAATGAAAATTACATTATTAAGTGGGGTGATTGTAATACTTGAGAGAGATATTTGAAAAGGTTAATCGTATTACTTCATTGGAAGATGAATGCGTGTCTTCCGAAGTTATTGCGTGATTACAAATAGGGCTTGAATGAGTAAAATCAACACAAGTGATAAAATCATTTGGGTGGTCATCAAGGGAAGGAGAGGCAACGACATTGAGATGAATTGAAAGAAACGTGGCACACATATGTTGTTGTAGCTCATTCGGAGGTGAGTTGGAAGAAACGTTGAGACCAATTGCAGAATGTTCGTGTGACATTGGTTGATTAATAGAGGGAAAAAATGTAGCATATTCAGTGTCATTTTTTTAAAAGTCAAGTACGTAAAATCCCAAGCTAGAAATCTAGAATCGTCGTTAACAAGCACATGAGGTGGACATGCATCTACAAGATAAGAAATCCTAAGCCTTGTATTGGTAACAGATTCACTAATGCATGAATAAACCATGAAAGTAAAATTCAACGTATAATGTCCTCCCCAGTACAATTAAGTCAAAATGTCATTTGTTAGAGAAAATGTATGACTTGTTCCAACAACTATTCACCTTAAGCATAAGCAATTGTTCACCTTAAGCATAAGCACCATAAATACATAAAAATGAAGCACAATATGTTATTAACAACATGAGAAAAAATGACTAATAAATTAATACTAATACATTTTTCATTAACAACTGAAAATAACAAACAAAATAAGTCCGGTTAAGAAGCAAAAGGGCAATGAATTGTACTCCAAGTAATTAACTACTCAAAAATCAACACGTGTGGCAACAAGTAAAAACAGAATAATTACATTAATAATATAGTGTATGCACCAAGTAAGCATGAACTTATAAATGTAGAACCTATAATTATTTACTAACATCGCCTATGCAGAGAGTAATTGAACAAAGAAAACGAGGAAAGTAAAAAAGTGAGGTACGGAATTCAAACAAAGTAAGAAGCTGTTCTCATTCACCTGATCTGAAAGTTTCTGATATGAATTTTTCAAGTTCTGATCTGAATCTTTCTGATCTGAATCTTTCTGATCTGATCTGAACTTTTCTGATCTGGTATGATCTGATCTGAATCTTTCTGATCTGATCTGATTTGAATATTTCTATAATTATAATTATAATTATAATTATAATTATAATTACAATAACCACTATTGTAATTATAAATATAATTTAATTAAAATTATATTTATAATCATAATTATAAAAATATAATAATAATAATAATAATAATAATAATAATAATTAAAATTACAATTATATTAATTATACCTATTACACTAATTATAACTATAGATACAATTACAATTGTAATAATATTTAATTATAATTACTTATATAATTAGAATTTTAATTATAATTATAATATTTATTTCTATAATAATACTTATAATTAAAATTAATATGTTAATAATAATTACAAAACAATAATAATAATATTAATAATAATTATATTAACAATAATAATTGTAATTATAGTTATAATTATTATTATAATTATAATTATTATAATTATAACTATAATTATTATTATAGTTATAATAATAATATAATAAAACTAATATAAAAAAATAATAAGATAATACAATAATATAATAATAATAATAGTTCTTTAAAAAATATATAATAATAATAGTAAAATTATTATTATTATATTATAATAATAATATTATTTATATTATTATTATATTATTATTGTAATAATAATATTAATATAAATATTTTATTATTATTATTTGGACAAAATATTATTATTATTAGGGAAAAGGGGCAAATAAGCCTACGTACTAACCAAAAAGGTCAAATAAGCCCTTATTTAGGAGGCTCTGTCTGGCCGTCGTCATTTGGGGTGGTTTCCGGTGGAATTTTTTGATGAATTTTTTTGAGCATCTTATTCATTCAGTCTAGTTTACGCATACCAAATTTCAGCTAAAACTTCCATCGGGAAGGCATTCAAATGAATTCTTGAAAATAACTTTGCAGTTAAAAACACAGTTATCTTCAAGAATTCATTTGAATGCCTTCCCGATTGAATTGTTAGATAAAATTTGGTATGAGTAAACTAGACTCAATGAATAAGATCTCAAAAAATTTCATCAAAACATTCCACCGGGAACCGCCTCAAATGGCGACGGCCGGACAAAACCTCCTACATAAGGGCTTATTTGAACCTTTTTAGTTAGTTGGTGGGCTTATTTGCCCCCTTTCCCTTATTATTATTAGTATTAATTACAATATAATTATTATTATTATTATTATTATTATTATTATTATTATTATTATTATTATTATTATTATTATTATTATTATTATTATTATTATTATTATTATTATTATTATTATTATTATTATTATTATTATTATTATTATTATTATTATTATTATTATTATTATTATTATTATTATTATTATTATTATTATTATTATTATTATTATTATTATTATTATTATTATTATTATTATTATTATTATTATTATTATTATTATTATTATTATTATTATTATTATTATTATTATTATTATTATTATTATTATTATTATTATTATTATTATTATTATTATTATTATTATTATTATTATTATTATTATTATTATTATTATTATTATTATTATTATTATTATTATTATTATTATTATTATTATTATTATTATTATTATAATAATAATAATAAAGTGATAAATCATTTTTGAATTTTTCTGATTTGATCTGAATGTTTCTGATCTCATCTGAATGTTTCTGATCTGGTCTTATTTGAATGCTCCTGACCTGATCTGATTTGAATGCTCCTGACCTGATCTGAATCTTTCTGATCTGATCTGATATGATCTAATTTTTCTGATCTGATCTGGATAAAATAAGAATAAGCAATAAGTAATAAGAATAAAACGAAGAGAACAGCTACACTTTTACGTTGTAATAAAAAATAGAGAAAAGATCTTCATATTGAAATTTGAGGAAGACGATAACAAATAAACTAAGCACAAAATTAGTATAAACAATTTTCTTTTATACTTAGTATTGAAATGAAATTGTAAAAACTTGAAACTTTGAAAGGCTTGTTGGATCATTAAGTTTACCATAATAATTTCGAAGATGAACGCGTGAAGAGGAATTCAATGACTCCGGCTATTTGTAGCGCTTATGCCGGTAGTTAGAAGTCGAATTCATCTAAAGTGACGAACGTAATGCGGAAGAATGAAAACATGCATTCGTAGGGTGATACGGAAGAAAGAAAGCAGCATGAATCTTCAAGCCATTAGTGGCAAAAATTTTAATGTCCACAAATAGCTGAAAGGGTAAATTTGTAAAGTTATAATTAAGTTTCCTAAACTAGAAGTAGATAAGAATGGAAAAAATGGCATGTAAATTACTAATGGGCTTTGGATTTCAAAAAATATGACCCATTTTATCTTTTCAAAAAGATTGACAAATTCCCCTGAACTTTGCGCAATCCATCGTTTTCTCCCCTTCCCTGCGCATCGATTCACACAATTTCTTGCCAAACGGTCGGCCTCACCTTCACCTCGCCGGGCCTCATACTGCCCAAGCCGCCTCTGCCCCAGGCTCTCCGCACAGGCCCCCTCCGCCTCAGCCTCAGCCTCGCATCGCATCGCCTCGCCTCGCCTCAGTCTCGTCGTACAGGCCGCCTCCGCCTCGCCTCGCTTCACATGCCGCCTTTGCCTTGCCTCGCCTAAGATGGATGGATGGTCAGATCTGAGATGATGACCAGCAACGGCCAGATCTGAGGGATGGTGGTGGCGAGAGTTCAGTTGCAGTGGTCAGGGTTGAGCTTGGTTGTCGAAGGCGGGGCTGGGAAGGGCTAGGGGCTGGATTAGGATATGGTGTGTAGAGCTAGGGCAGGGGAGGGGGTTGGGGACGCGGTGGCGGTTGTGCACGATGGAGAATGGGCGGTGACAATGGACGGTGGAGCAGCGGTAGCTGGGGATGGGCAAGGGCAGCGGGTGGCAGCTTTGGCTAGGTAGGAGGATGGGCAAATTGTTGTTGGTGGTGGTAGGGTGGTAGAAAACTTCCCAGCGACCACTGTGGCTGATGGACGGTCAGTCACTATGGTCGGAGTCGATCACTGTGGCTGGTGCCAGTCACTGTGGCTGGCGGCGATCACTGATGAGGGGAGGCGGCAGTCACTGATCAGGGAGGCAGCAGACACCGGACGGGATGGCGGCAGTCATTGGACGGGATGACGACAAAGTCACTGTGGCAGCAGGACACTGTAGCGGCGGGTCACTGTAGCGGTGAAGTCACTTTGCACTGTTGTAGGGTTTAATTGTGATGTTGGTAACATTTTTGGAATTTTTTAAAAAAGTCACATTTTTGTCTTTTGTCCTTTTTAGTAATATCCAGGCCAAAAGGCTATAAGAATGTTTTTATTTGAACTGCTTTCAGTCGCAGACAAGACCAGATTTTGATAGTTAAAAATTATACGGAAACCACATCAGAGCAAACCAACTCAGACAAGAATAAACTAGACCAAAAGGGAAAAACATAAATTGGTATTACCGGGAGCAATTTTCTCCTAGAGAAAAGACTGATGAAATGGGAATGGGAAGGAGAGGGGATCATTTTAATTCGAGGGAGAAGTATTGAAGGGCCTGGACGAAAATATATGCGAACTCTCATTTTGAACGCTCAGTTGCCATGGTTTTCTGTCCAGTGCGGAGACCGGAGAAATGGCTAAAGGTGAATAACTCTTCTTCTTCTTCTTCTTCTTCTTCAGTTTGTTGGTTAAAAGAGAAAGCAGGCGGCTTTGGTTCGAACTCGTGATTTCCAGATTCCATTATTGCAGTTCAGAGAGAGGAGACGGGTCCAGTTCTTAACTGTAGATGCATCAGAAGAAAGTCTCACCAAACACCAATCCTCTCCACCCACCACCACCATCATCATCCGACCCGACTCATTTAACTCGCCCTACACCCGATCTCGAAATTCACTACCAGAAGAAGAATGAGCCGCCCCTCTTCCCCTCCACTCCCCACAAAAGGCCTCTAATGCCCCGAAGCTCCACCCCATCTCACTCCCAAACCCTCTCATCTCTCCACGACAGTCCTTTTAAAGCATCCTCACACCCGCCCTTCCCCTGTTCTTGCTCACTACCGCTGCTTCTAGCTACTAAGAGGATCACTCTGAGGCTCCTCCACCATTCTTGCCGAGCCTCATGGCTTAGGCTCCACACCAAGCTTTTCATTCTCCTTTTTTTGCCCACTTTTTATCTCTTAACCACAGCTTATTACCGTTATTTCTTATTTTTTCTGGTCTGTGCTGTATTCCTTTTCCTTCTTGTGATTGCCCTTAGCTTAGCTCTCCCAGCTATCCGCCATTTTTTTATATCAAAAATAAAGCCTGCCCCATCAAAGACTCATCTTCCTGTTGTTTGGTCAATCGGGGCAAAGCCCAAATTGGAATGTAAGCTGGATTCGGGCTGTTGGGTGCAAATTTATAGCAACGGGGATTTGTATGAGGGAGAATTCCATAAAGGAAAGTGTTCCGGAAGTGGGGTGCATTACTACCATTTGACTGGGAGGTACGAAGGGGATTGGGTCGACGGGAAGTATGACGGATATGGAGTGGAGACGTGGGCGAAGGGGAGCCGATATAGGGGACAATATTTGCAGGGACTGAGGCATGGAGTTGGGTTGTATAGGTCCTACACTGGGGATGCGTATGCTGGGGAGTGGTGTAACGGGCAGTGCCACGGGCAGGGCATACATACTTGTGAGGACGGGAGCAGTTATATCGGGGAATTCAAGTGGGGCGTCAAACATGGCCTTGGCACTTACCAGTTCAGGTAATTTATTCTTGGGGTGTTCTTTTACAATTTAAGCTTATTGGTTTTATTCCACTATCAACTTGATTGTGCTCTTGTTGGTATGTCTGCTTATGGCGCGTGTTTGTGCTTCATAGGTTTTCATTATATAATCTCTTATACTAGACATTTACTCTTGCAAATTTAGTACTGGTGTCAAGCCACAATATATGCAACACTATACTGCCTAGTGTCAAGTGTATTATTGCCTCACCAGATCCACCATAATTATTTTAAGAAAATGTTTTAATACGCTTCAAATTATTTTCCTCAAATTTGACTGAATACGTTGGGGGTGTGTTTGGGAGTTAGCTTTTGGATGATTTTGAAGTCGAAGAGGGGAGGGGTTATTTTTCTTTCCAAAAAGAAGAGGAAATAATTACTGCATTGTTTTTTAGCTTGATAAATTCTCAAAATAAAAGGATAGAAATGGTAAATAAATAAGCAATCCGGATAATGAGATAAGAAGTATAATTCTCTTGATGAAAAAGTAAAAAAGCAACCCCTCTCAGACTGAAATGTTTGTAGCGTTACACTGTCACTCAGGGAACAACGTACATTATTTAGCCGCTCACATTAAAATGTTACTTTTGGGAAGATATGCTATTCAATGTTTTCCATTTTTATTTAGGGGTTGATATTAGTTCACGTGTTATTTCAATCATTTGCAATGGAGCCAAAGACTCACTATTTTTTGGCTTGGGAATATGATGGAAAAAAGAAAAATGGCTCAATAAACTGTTTGCACTTCTTTGTTATAAATCAGTAGTCAGTCCATGATTTTCACTATGAGTCATCCGGAAACAGTCTCTCTGTGCTTTAGTACCGAGTAAGGCTGCGTACATCCGACTCCCCTTACCCCACCGTAGGTGGGAGCCTTTGCGGCACTGAGGTAATGATGATGATGATCAGTTCGCGTGTATCACTAGCAAGTTTAGAGATATGTACCTCTATCACATTATTTTTGTTCACTTTACATTTTACACACATTAGGAAACAAGATATGGGTGAAGGTTTTCCAATTTGACCCCATGATCTGAAAGAGGTGACAGAGAACCTATCCAGTTTCCACTAGTTTTCCTGTTTGTGGTGAATATCAATATAAAAACAAACATGTATTCCTTCCATCCCAAATTAATATTCATGTTTTGACTTGGGTACTTATTTAGAAAAGTGAATTTGTATGGCTTGTATAACTAAAAGAAAAGAGAATAGTATATCAACCAACAAGTCTTTCCTTGAAATGAGTTGATGAAATAAGAAAATTATTTTTGGGACTAACGAGAAAGTAAATCAAGAAGCTTGGGTTGGGAATGAGGGAGTGTTTTTTTTCCTTCCATCCGAAATCTTTAGACACAACTAAACATTGTCACCTTCCCAAGACAAAAAATTAAAAATTGGATTTTGGAATTCTAGCAATATAATTAGCAGTATCAGAACTACTTAATGGTGTCAGAGGTTAAGTGTGGAACCAGAGCATCTTTTTAAATCTCCAATAATTTCACTTCTTCGTTCTTGGTATTATATAGAGCAAATTGACATGATCTCCTTAACCTCTTCCCTTCAGTTCTTGACATTTAACTTCTCCTGTCATTGCACACCTCAAACATATACTCTGATTTCCTCTTATAGATGATGGGTTGAGGCTTTCTACAGTAGACTGAGGGATATATGGGTTAGAGGAGGAAAGAGGTTTATGAAGGACTCGAGCCCATTTTTATCAAGAAAAAGCATCATGACATCTGGAAGGAAATTAGGGGAAAACAAGAATCAGTAGTATTTAGTTTAGAAATGTGGACAACATTTTACAATGGACTCAAAAAACCAAGTAGGACAAATGAAGTTAGATGGAGGGAGTATATACTTGCCTTTTCCATTGAGATAAAGAATTGTGCTCTTTCAGCTTTTACAAATCTACACGGTTGCTGCTGTTGTTCAGGAATGCAGATAACTATGCTGGCGAATATTTTGCAGACAAAATGCATGGTTTTGGGGTCTACAGATTTGGAAATGGACATCGATACGAGGGAGCCTGGCATGAGGGAAGGAGGCAAGGTTTTGGCACTTACACTTTCAGGAATGAGCAAACTCAGACCGGTCACTGGCAAAATGGGGTTCTTAACGTTTCAAGTGGTGGATCCTCCATGGCATACGACCACCGTTCCAAAGTGTTGCATGCCGTTCAGGTAATTGAACCATGCATTACACACACATATGAATAGTATTTTATACTGCCTCACTTGTTCTAGGCCAAAAGGCCGATAAAGGTATACATGGGTATATAATGGCAAACTGAAGAAGTCGTGAAGTTTGGTTTATAACAGAACATATTTGTAAATTTTGTAGCCCTCAGCACTTGATAATTTTTCGTGCAGAAAGCCAGAAATGCAAAAAAATAATCACAAACAACGAAACAAGTTGATGCTAGAAATGTAGTTAAAGTAGCAAATACTCCCTCTGTCGGTCTGTCCCATAAAAGATGATTCCTATTTTGCAAAGTTATTTTTGTCTCCAAGAATCTTTTCTAAACAAAAGAATCTAATTGTCATTATATTTAGGATTATTAGCTTAATATACCCTCAACCATCATCAAATTCACAAATTTATCCGAATATCTAACTTTTATTAAAAAAGATTTAAACTTCAACTTTTCTCATACTTACACTTTCAATAGATTAATTAGTACTATGTAATACTCCCTTCGTCCCTGAAAAGGTTCGCCAAATTTACTTTTCTTGGTCAATGGAAATTAACTTGAACCAATGATACTTTTTAATACGAAATTATTTTGAATATGAAAAGTATATCAAAATGTTCTTTATTCAAAATATTGTCATAAAAGTATAAAATTTATGGTTAAAAAAAGTATAAAATTTATAAATTATATACATATATAATAATTAAAATAATTGTTCAAAGTTTGTCATCATTGATCAAGAACGTCAATATGGTGAACCTTTTCAAGACAGAGGCAGTATTTAACAAGAAACTATCCTTTAAGTTGAGAAGTTTGTATAGCTTATGCTTTTTGTATCTAATCTTATTTCTAGGGGTGGGCATATTGGTTTGGTTTAACCGAACTGAACTGTACCAAACCGAACTAAAACGAATTGAAATCAGACCGTATGCAATTTGGTTTGAGTTTGGTACAATTTCTTCCAAACCATATTAAACTGAACTGAACCGAAATCAATAAAAACCGAACAAAATCAAACCAAACTAAAGAAATTCACAAAACCTTCATATGTTCTTAAAAAAAATAACAAATCCAAACCGAACAAAACCGAACGGAACCAATCCGAAAAATACTATGGTTTTTGTTTGGTAACAATTCTTCCAACCTGTTCCAAACCGAACCAAAATTGATAAAAACCGAACCGAAAACTGATATGTCCACCCCTACGTATATCTATTAATATTACTTATATTAATCAAATTATGGTGCATAACATATGAAAGATAACTAGAAAGATGAAAGTGTCACCTACAACTACATAGAAAGAGTTCAAATTTTTTTTGATAACTAATAAATTTTATTAGTTTAAATATTAGTGTTTGAATGAGTATATCAACTTCTATAAAAAACATCAATATATCAGCTAGTTAATTCATGGATTAATTTGAGTATCAATATATGTTAATTTTTGACATTTTATTAGAAAGTTTTTAGTTACAAAATATTTTATTAAGATTAGTTTTTTAAGATTTGTTTCAAGTTCATGCTAATTCATGTAAAAGAAATAGAATTAAATGATTAATAAAAAATATATAATTTAATACAAGTATATAAAAGTATTGATCGAGGTATGCCGACTAAACTGAAGGGTAAATTTTATAGGACATCAATTAAGCTTACATTACGGTATGGCGTAGAGTGTTGGGCGGTGAAACAATGTCACTTTCAAAAAATGAGTGTGGTAGAGATGTGCATGCCGCGTTGGATGTGTGGACATACTAGAATGGACCGTTTGAGGAATGAGACAATTAGACATAAGGTGGGAGTAGCACCTATTGAAGATAAGATGTGGGAGTACCGCTTGCGGTGGTTTGGTCATGTGCATAGAAGACTGAGTGATGCAGACGAGTTGGGAGGTGTGGAGAAGAAGCAGGGAAGAGAGGGAGGGGAACATGCAAACAGACGTGAATTAAAGAAGTCATGAGTGATATGCTTCTTTTTGGGTTGGATGAGAGTATGACTTTGGAGTGAATAGCGGGTATTCGTGTGATGAAGTGATTTCTTATCATCATTTCATTCTCATCTTCATTTTCTTCCTTGTGTTTTTTTATCGTTTTATATATTCTTTTTATCCTTTTTATTCTATCTTTTTTGTGTATATCATATCTCTTTTTATATTATCTTTTTTATCATAGCTTATCCTTTTTATCTTTCTTATCTTTCTTTTCCTTTTGATCCCGATATCATGTATCGATTCATGTTAGCGGACCCCAAAATCTTTTGGGACTAAGGCTTGGATATTGTTGTTGTATATAAAAAGTATTGATCATCATCATTACCCCAGTGCCACAAATGCTCCCACTTACGGTGGGGTAAGGGGGGTCGGATGTACACAGCCTTACCTCTGTATTAAAGTACAAAGAGACTGTTTCCGGATGACCCATAGTGAAAATCGCATCGAACATTGCGTAGACTGGCTGTTGCTTCATAACAAAGAAGCGCAGACAGTTTAGTGAGCCACTTTGCTTTATTCCATCATATTCTTAAGCTGAAAAATAGTGAGTTTTTGGCTCCATTGCAAATGATGGATTTGTAATTCTGAAAACTCACAACGGAAAAGTATAATTGCTAAAAAAGATTAAGTTTGAGTCTTTTTTATCAAAATATGATAGATTTGTGAATTTTATGCTAGTCAAAGATATAATAAGTTAACAATTCCTTTTTTTTTAATGGCTCACTAAACTAAACTGTTTGCGCTTCTTTGTTATGAAGTAGCAATCAGTCCATGCAATTTTGGACACGATTTTCACTATGGGTCATCCGGAAACAGTCTCTCCGTGTCTTAGTACAGGGGTAAGACTGCGTACATCCGACCCCCCTTATCCCGCTGTAGGTGGGAGCCTTTGCGGCACTGGGGTAAATGAAAATGAAATGAAAATGAAATGATGGACAGTACTTAATTGGCATTAATGGAATCAAATGTCAAAGCGTCAACATAAAACAATACAACTCGGGGGATTGATCAACAATCCTGACTAAGGACTATCACACATAGAACATGTCACTCTCGCTAATTCGTGAGCAGCTTTGTTTGTGGAGTGCTTAACAAATGAAAAAGAAATATTTGCAAAACCTGAACTGATATCCCTAATATGTTCTGCTAAAAGCCCCTTGGTGGATATACTTGAGCACCTCCGAATCTCACGATTCCAGTTCCACAAAATCCCACTGATGATTTTTTGATTTTTCATCCAAGTCAATGCTTCTCGAATGCTTAACAGTCCCGCTTCTAAGGGACTACACTTGCCGCTCTAAGGTTTGGCTCCCTCTCCCAAAACCTCCTGCCTCATCTAATAATACCCAGCCAAGACCACAGTTCGTTCCCCCATTAGAAGCATCCACATTGAGCTTCCTCCAACCTGTTGTCAGCCGTCTCCACAGAGGACTACTTACAATAGAGGCCATCGACGTGCTGACATTCTCTTGTGAATTGAGAAGCTCCTAGACTTGTTCCTTGCCATACTCTCAGGTTTGGTTCAGTTCACAAATCCCAGCATCCCTAGATTAGCACCTGTAATTCCTCTTCCTTCTTTACATGAAAGGCCAGTTGCACCCAGTCCAGAAAAGTACCAGCTGACTGTCCCAGTGAAGTCCATAGCACCGATCTCCAGGCGTCTCTAGCTACCGGGCAAAGGATGAACAGATGCATCAGGGATTTCTCCTCCGCCCCAAACAAACCACATTTCTTTGATCAAGCTACCCTATGCCGCCTTAAGATTTCTTAAGGTGCTTAATTTCAATAAGCCAAAACATGAGTTTTAAAAAGTAAATTACCATTATGATTTCAAATAGTTTTTGTACCTTACTAAAATCAGAAAAGATGTACGTTGGTGAAATCAGACTCTTTTTTTGGACAAAGGTAATAATCATATTTTGTTAAAGTAAACTAGTTACCTATAAGTAGAACTGTATACAAACGGTTTCAAGGTGGGTTCTTTTTTTTTCCAAATTTTCTGCCCATAGTGTGACAGATAAGGAATAAGAGAGGAAAAGCTTTAAAATATATTTCTGCACCTCTTACCGATTTACAAGAGCTGCTATTTATACAATTACTAAGCATGTGTATAAGGTAAGTAATAATACTACCTTAAATGATAAAGATATGTAACAGTTTGTGACAGCTAATTACAATATTATGTATCAAGTGTAATTTATTTATTTATTTCCTTCAATACGCCCTCGCAAGCTAGGTATTCGGTCCCTTCCGAGAATCCTAGGCTTGTCTCTAAGAGTTTAAGCGTTGCCGTGGAAGTGGTTTAGTGAGGGCATTAACGATTTGATCAGAAGATGGGAAATTATGAAAGTCAATAGCCATATGTTTCATTCGGGAATGGAAGACTAGATTTGCTGAAGATGTAGTAGCACCATTGGTATCACAAAGGAGGAGTGGAGGAGAAAGGAGCAGATGCCGCAACTCACACAAGAGAGATTCGATCCAAATAATTTCAGAGGCAGCGGTGGAAAGAGCTCGATATTTTGCCTCCGTGGATGACTTAGCAATAGTTCGCTGCTTGACTGATTTCCGAGATATAAATGAGTCCTCTAGAAAGATGGCATAAGCGCTGGTGGAGGATCAATAGTCGTTCGGGATTTTCTGCCCAGTCAGCATCAGCAAAAGCACACATAGAGGTGGAGGTATTATGACGGAGAAAGAGGCCATGAGAGGCAGTGCGCAGTAGATAGCGCAAGAGACGTTTCAGAAGCTGACAGTGATTAGCCAGGTTTATGCATATATGGAGCTAATATGTTAATAGCAAAAGCAACGTTTGGGAGGGTGAGATTCAAAAATTGAAGTGACCTAAGTACTTGGTGATTGAGAGTGACATCATAGGAGCCTGAACTGTCAAACAGAGTTGAAGAGGCGGAGGAAGCTAACGACGTAGCCACATGATTAGCCTCATCCATTTTCAATATTTGTATCAAGTCCATAATGTATTTATGTTGATCAAGTTCAATATTTAATTGTTGAGTCAAGGTATGAGTATGAGACACCCCTGTTACCATTACCATAGTACCTGAAATGGGAAGAAAAGACATGGAAGATTAAAAGATAAGACCTGGGGTGTTTCGGTTCTTCGGTTCTGCTGAGTTGCTAGTGTTAGCCCCAAAATTGTTATTGCCACGTCGGTTGGGTTGTAGAGAGTATTGGGTCACTGGTTTCTGTGCTGATTTCGATTTGGGTCTCGGGCTGGGTAATTTGGGCAATTGGACTGGCTCTGAAAATGGGCATGCGGGCCAGGGCCCAATATTATTGACGGAGTATTTGACGGGGCTGGATTCCTGCGAGCTGCAAGCGCGTCCGACTCCCTTGTAGCGACAATATTTGCGGTCACCACAACTACAGAAGTGTCCAAAGCTTTCTTCCGCCGTAGTTTATCCTCGAAGCCTGTGAGCAGAGTGTAGATGGCTTCAAAACGGGTATCTTCACAGGTGCAAATGGAGTTTCAATAGGTTCAAACTCAGAGCGAAGTCCCTCCAAAGCTTGAATGACGAAATCCTCATCATCTACAAGAAGGCCAGCCAGAACTACATCAACGAGAGTACGGATGTGATGAAGATACTCTCCAACTGGCTGAGACTCTTGCTGGGTGTGACGAAATATATTCTTCATGTTTCAGATTTGGGATGCTAAATTAGTCCCGTAGAGTTGCTCAGGGGTCTTCCATATTGCTGCAGATGTGCGGGCGTGTTAGCAGTATTAAATAGACTGTCATTACTGTTATAGTTAGTTAGAACGGCTTGTATATTCTGTTAAACTACTGCATTGTATAAATACTTGTAATCTCACACATTATCAATAAGATGAATTCATTCTGATCTTCTTCCCAGTCTCTATATTCTATTATGGTATCAGAGCATCGCTCGTTCCAACCATGACGAACTCTACTTCCGATTCATCTTCCTCTCAATCCTCTCAAAATTTTCCAGTAATCTTTCATCATCCGCTACCAATCAAACTCGATTCGAATAACTTCCTGCTCTGGAGCATCATGTTCAATCTGTGATACGAGCACACAAACTTCTTCAATTCATCGACAAACCTAAAATACCATAACGGTTTGCTGTTGGCGATGATGGATCGAAGATCGCCAATGAAGCTTACAGTACCAGGGAGCAACAAGATCAGATGCTGTTTTCTTGGCTACTAGCGTCACTTTCTGATTCTCTTCACGCCAGTGTCATTCATTGCAAGCATTCGCATCAGTTGTGGAATGAAATTCAGGAATTTTTTTGTTCGAATGTCGTTGCTAGGACTCGTCAACTGAAATCCGAATTATACAATACTGGAAAAGGTGATCGTTCAATTTCTGATTATCCACTTCGAATTCAGACTATTATAGATAACCTAATTCTTGTTGGAGAATTCATATCTACTAAGGAACACATCGATGTGATCCTTGAAGGTCTACCTGATGAATACGAGTCACTCGTATCTTCTATCTCTTCTCGAAGTACATTGGATCCAATTACTGTATCTGATCTTGAATCTCTTTTGCTGGCAAAAGAATTGCGTCTGAAGAAACTTCGTGGCTCGTCTCAACAAACTTTATTCTCTGCCAATGTTGCACGAGTTGACAGCTCCTTACAAAACATTGATGATGAATCACAAAACTCTTCTGTTGATGCTTCAGCCCAAGTGGCTCAATTTGATGACTCAGGTGGCTCTTCCTCCTACAGAGGTAGCAGGTAGAGGTAGAGGTGGTTTTTCAAGAGGCAGAGGTGCTCGGACTGGTGGTCGTAACCCTGTTACCTGTCAAGTTTGTGGCAAGAATGGTCACAATGCACTCATATGTTATCACAGATACAATCCAGCCTATTGTGCTTCAAATCCAGCCCAATCCTCAATCAGAACCAATCTTACCCCTATTCACATCAATTTCCTCAGACTCAGAATCACTTTCCTCAGCCTTAGAACCAATTTCCTCAGCCTCAACATCATTTCCCTTCTATACCTAACCAACCAGTTAACTTTCATAACCTTGTCACACCAAGATACTCATCCAATGTTTCTGCTCCACAATTTACTTGGGGACCAACTGCAGCTTCTTACCCCTACACATCAACTCCTACCTCTAATCCCACTGTCCCAACTGCAGCTTGGGCTTGTGCTAACTCTTCCATACTAGGACCAGCACCTAGTAATCAGAATTGGTTCCCAGATTCACGGGCTACTCACCATGTCACTCCTAATCCACTCAACCTGCAGCACAGTGAGCCTATTGCTACTACTGATAAGCTCTTTATGGGCAACGGTCAAGGTCTGGAAATTAAGTCTGTTGGTTTTTCATCCTTTCCATCCCCTTACCATTCATCTCTTTCATTATCTCTTAACAATATCCTACATGTTCCTGCAATAACTAAAAATCTGGTCAGTGTCAGTAAGTTTGCCAAAGATAACAATGCATTTTTTTGAATTTCATCCCCATGAATGTTTTGTTAAATCCCAGGTTTCTAAACAGATTCTTCTCTATGGCAAACTTGGCTCAGATGGTCTATACAATTCCAATCATTTCCAGCTCTTGGTCTCACAAGTTATCTGCTAAAACATCTCAAGTCAACCCAGCTAATTCTGTTGGCCCTAGTTCTCTCATTTCCTCTTGTAATAAATCTGTTTCACATGATTCTTGTAATATTTGGCACTTAAGGCTAGGCCATCCTCACTTAGAGGTTCTCAAAACTGTACTGAATCTGTGTAATGTTTCTATGATAAATAAAAATGATTTTGATTTCTGTTCTGCATGTTGCTTAGGGAAAGCACACAGACTTCCCTCTTATCCTTCTACTACTATCTACCATACTCCTTTTGAACTAGTTTTCACTGACTTGTGGGGCCCTGCACCTATCCAATCTTATGATGGTTGTCATTTATTGATGCATTCACTAGATATACATGGATCTACTTTCTTAAAAAGAAATCTGATGCACTCTTAGCATTTCAAAATTTTCACCAATACGTTTCTACTCAGTTTCATGCCTCTATTAAATCACTTCAATCTGACTGGGGTGGTGAGTTCAGATCATTTACATCATTCCTTAATGAAAAAGGTATCACACACAGGTTAATCTGTCCTCACACACACCATCAAAATGGTGTGGTTGAGAGGAAACATCGCACCATTGTTGAAAAAGGCTTATGCCTCTTAGCTCATTCATCCATCCCTTTAAAGTTCTGGGACACTGCTTTTGCCACAGCTGTACATCTAACAAACAGACTACCCTCCAAATCTATTGCCAATCTTAGTCAATATTTTAAACTACATGGCACCATTCCTGATTATTCATTTCTTAAAGTTTTTGGGTGCTCATGTTATCCCTTCATAAGGCCTTATAATAGACACAAATTTGACTTCCACTCCAAGGAGTGTGTATTTCTGGGATAGTCTTCTCATCATAAGGGCTATAAATGCCTCTCTCCATGCGGTAGGATATACATATCCAGGGATGTTGCTTTCAATGAAACAACATTTCCTTATTCAACCCTCTTTCCCTCCAAAAACAATACCTCTCAAACTGCACAAATTCCATCATCTTTTCCTATAACTTTTTCTGCCCCACTTTCCTTTTCCTCTTCCTCTACACCATCTGACAATGGTGTTACTCCAATCCAATCTGTTTCCAACTCCATGTCCTCCTCTTCTTCATCTCATACTCCTCTTAACAACACTAGTCATCCTTCCTCTTCTCAAACTGACTCATCTTCTCAAAATAATTCCTCTTCAAAGAACTTTAACCCTACCAACAATTCTTCTCCTCCTGTCAACAATCAAACTAACACTCACCATTCCAGTTCCTCCACCACACCAGTTGTGTCCTCTTTTTCTTCCAGTCCCTCCATTCCATTACATAATACTCATCCCATGCAAACCAGATCCAAATCTGGGATTGTTAAACCTAGACTTAATCCCACCTTACTGTTGGCTCATATTGAGCATAAATCAGTAAAGCAGGCTCTTTCTTCTCCACCCTGGCTTGCAGCAATGCAATCTGAATATGATGCTTTGATTGCAAACAAAACCTAATCATTAGTTCCTCTTCCTGAAGGAAAGCAAGCCATAAGCCGCAAAATGGGTTTTCAGAATAAAGGAAAATTCTGATGGTACTGTGAATAAATTCAAAGCAAGGTTGGTTGCCAAGGGGTTTCATCAAAGGCTTGATTTTGACTTTGGAGAAACATTTTCTCCAGTTGTCAAACCTGTTACCATCCAAATTCTTCTTACACTAGCTGTTTCTCATCACTGGTCCATCCAACAACTAGACATTAATAATGCTTTTCTCAATGGGGATCTTGAGGAAGAAGTATACATGACACAACCCCCTGGTTTTCAAGCCCAGGACACCTCTCTTGTTTGCAGATTACAAAAGTCTTTGTATGGCCTCAAACAGGCTCCCAGGGCATGGTTTCATAAACTTACCTCAGTACTATATAATGCTGGTTTTAAACAAAGCAAGTCTGATCCTTCATTACTCCTCTATCTCACTTCTGACATTCAAATATACATCTTAATCTATGTGGATGATATCCTAGTAATAGGAAACAGTCCTATTGTCATCAACCAAATCATTCATAAGCTGCATTCCTCTTTTTCTCTCAAGCATCTGGGAGATGTTGACTATTTTCTGGGAATTGAAGTCAGAAAACTTTCTGATGGTTCCTTGCAATTATCTGAAGCAAAGTATGTTAGAGATGTTTTGCACAAGGTTGGAATGTCAGATTCCAAAGGAGTAAAAACCCCATGGTCAGTAGCTGCAAGCTTACCAATGAAGGAACTGATTATCTACCTGATCCTTCTCACTACAGGTCTGTTGTTGGCATTTTGCAGTATGCTACTTTAACCAGGCCTGAACTTAGCTATGCTGTAAATAAAGTATGCTAGTTTATGGCTAATCCTCAACAAGATCATTGGAAAGCTGTGAAACACATATTGAGATACCTATCTGCTACTGTCACTCATGGACTGGTCATCAAACCTCTTCCACTATGCACATCACCTCTTTCCATTTCTGCCTGCTGTGATGCTGACGGGGCATCAGACCCTACACACAGGAAATCTACATCAGGGTCATGCATTTTCCTAAGACCAAACATACTCTCTTAGTGGTGTAGGAAACAACTGAGGGTGGCCAGATCCTCAGCTGAAGCCGAATATAGAAGCCTTGCAGACACCACTTCATAAATTTTATGGATTGAATTTCTGCTCAAAGACCTTCAAATTCCTTTCCTAACTCCCAGAATATATTGTGACAACCTTGGTACAGTTCAGCTTGCACATAATCCTGTACTTCACTCTCGCATCAAACATATGGAGCTTGACCTCTTCTTTGTACGGGAGAAAGTCACACTTAAGCAACTTGAAGTTTTTCACATTCCAGCTTCTCAACAAGTGGCAGATGTTCTGACCAAGCCCTTATCAGCATCTACATTTCTTGAATTCAGAAACAAACTGAGTGTGATTGATTTTCCAAAACAATCATCCTCAGTTTGAAGGGGGAATGTTAGCAGTATTAAATAGACTGTCATTACTGTTACAATTAGTTAGAACGGCTTGTATATTCTGTTAAACTACTGCATTGTATAAATACTTGTAATCTCACACATTATCAATAAGATGAATTCATTCTGATCTTCTTCCCTGTCTCTATATTCTATTAGGGCGGAACCGACCAGGGGTTTACACTCTGAACTTAGGGAGGGGATGAGTGCATGTCGGAGGAGATGGCCAGCGACATCAGTTTCAGGCGGCTTGGCTGCACCATCAATATACTGGTCGAGATGAGAGTAGAAGAGGAAATCAAGGATCGCACCATACCAGGCAATTAAAACCTTCTACGGGGTGACAATTTTGTAATATTTTACAATAATTACAAAAAGACCCCGTTTGAATTTTGAATAATTACAAAAAACACCACATGCATCTTAACCAACAATTCAGTAAAATGAAAGGTTGAGATTAAAAGTTTTCATTATAAAGAGTTCTTATTTCAATATGTGTTTTCACTAGAACCATGGTTGTCGATGGCGCGTGCGCCATGCGCCATGAGGTGCGCTTACCACCCCCCCGTGCCATGAAAATAGGTCGTGGCGATGAATTACAAGTGGCGATGCCATTTGGGCGCCATCGCCATTTGAGTGCCATCGCCATGACTACTCTCTGCGTAGCGACTTTGGTGCGGTAGTTTCCGGTCGTAGTTCGCCCGTTTCCTCCCGCAAACGATGCTCCAGCAGTCCAACAGACGGTAGGCGACTTCCTTCTCCCAAGCGACACAGGTTAGTGACTCTGTGTTTCCCAACGACGCGTTTATTGCTCCAAAGTCCAAACGACGATTACGCATTCAAGATTTATTTTTTTCTTTATTTAATGTGCTCAGCAGTCTAAACGCCGATTCAACACGTTTACTCCTAAAGTTTGTTTAAGTTACTTTGGTTACTTGGTATTTTTTTTTTACAGAACTTAGAATTTTGTTAAACACTTAACACTAGAACTTATAATTGAAGTATATTCAGTTTATGAATTACGGAGTATATGAATTGAGAATAATTAAAATTTTGGAATTTGGAATGCTACATTACTTGTTTAATATTATTTGGTATTATGTACGAATTACATAAGCTATTTTATTATTAATAGATTATCTTAAGTTATTAAGTACCTAAAATATTTGGTATTATGTATGAATTATATTTAATATTTAATTATACACACACAAATGTTGTAGGAATACACACACACACATAGGATATCACTATCCGAGTTACGATCCTACTATTTATAATCCTTAATTCGACTTTCAATCCTACATAGGATGTTTAACTTCACATGTTTTGGTTAGAATGTTGTTATTCATCTTGTTTGATCATGTTTTGGTGGTTAGGCGATACAATTGTAGTGTCTACAATTCGTTTTTTTTAGTTTATTTTTGTCACGTGGCGACGCCATATTTGCGCTATCGCCATGGATAAAAGCCCGTGCACCATCGTCATTGCCATGCTCTGTGAATGTTTGCACGTTCTACCTAATTTATTGCACTAAATAGTTTCTACACTGCACTTTTTCACGTCAGAGAAAACTGTGCTTTATTAATAAAAGATGGCACCACATTTTTTTTCTCGCATGACGTGATCAAATTTCAAAAAGTGCAAGAGACCAAATTTAACTTGCATCAAAGTGAGTAAAAAGTGAAGGTTTGCAGTTAGCATGGGGCGAATAGTTTTTATCAAAACAAACACGCGCGTGCGCACAAGCTCCCCATACACTTGCACACACACCCACTCACGCTCCCACACACGCATGCATGCACACACAAACATACAAACACACACCGGGCCAGAAGCTTATTGGCTCGAATGGGCCTACACTCTAGCCTAAGTTTGCCCATATATTGTCACAGGCCCAACTCGACCCCATGGGTGAAGATATTTGTCCAAACCCGCCGTAACAGGCTTGCCCTTTATTGTACAGATCTACTTCTAAGCATTGGGATGAAGGTGGTCTGTTTTACAGATTATTCTACCTTGTGATGATATGTTCGCTAACTACTGCTTTTGAGTTTATGCATCTCATTTTTTGGCCAGAGCGTCATTTTCTTAGAGTATTCTAATTAAGTTTGCGATCCGCATTTGTTGGTCTTAGGAAGCCATCCGAGCAGCCGGAAAAGCCAACAACGTGGGCAAGGTGGATGAAAGTGTAAAAAGAGCAGTAGGAACTGCTAATAAAGCCGCAACTGCAGCAAGAGTAGCAGCTGTGAAGGCAGTACAAAATCAGATGCACCACGACAACAATCTTTCAAATTGACATTGCCAAAATACCCTTGATTGGAGTTTTTGTAGTGGTCCCAAAATTATACTACCTCTACAATGAGCCAAAAGTGAATACAAGGTATCTACATACTTGTAGTCCTGCATGCATGTCTATATGAACTAGTAGCATTTAATCGCATTGAGGATCATAGGAGCAAGCCCAAATTCTTTGGGTCCTCCCCGAATTGTTGGCCGGGCAATAAAAAGTGTACATACCTGTATCTTTGTTGTTGCTACATGTTGCTGAGAGCATGCATTAAAGCACTTGGGGCAAGTAGTTTAGTGGTGTTTCATGGAATCATGGTGTTGGAGGTAGTGTAATAATAACATATAAAGTAGGAGGAGACTGAGGATTGTGTAATAACAAGGTGTACATGATGCGTTTTGTTTGTGACGTAATGGTTGTGCTTAAGATATGCTGATATGAGTAAAAAGGATGAAATGATTTGAATCACGTGTATTTCTTTTCAAGAATGAAAAAAACAATTATTATTTATTTATCCTTAAAAAACAATTATTTTAGGACTGTTAAAGGGGGAAAAAGACATTTATAGAGGAAGTAATAAGAAATAGACAGCCTTCTTGTTGTGCCAAGGGTTGCGACTTGCGAGCCGGTCCAGCCTCCATCTGAAATTGTACGTCCATGGGTAAAGCATGAGCTACACGATGTGCAGATCGTTTACATAAAGAGACTATAAATCTATAATTACTCTTTGTTAGGGTTTAGGGTTTAATAAAAATAGGACCTAAAAAATCCCTATCATATCGGATATAATAGCTGAAGGTCGTCACACTCCATGACTAAGTTCACCCACCTGCTATCAAAGCTCAAGGATTCCAAACACACTTTCAGTAAATCCCAATGAACCTGGTCATAGGCCTGACTCATATCTAACTTCATGGCCACATAGCCTTCTTTTCCGAAACATTTTCTTTTAAGATAATGTTGTTTCAAAAGCTACTACCACATTATCTACAATAGATCTGCCAGTAATAAAAGCACTCTGATTCTCACCAATCAAGTCTCCAAGTATACACTTCAACTGATTAGCCAGTACTTTAGAAAAAAATTATAAACCAAATTGCACACGCCTATCGGTCTCCAGTCACCCAAATTTACCGGCTTCTCTTTCTTAGGAATTAAAACTAAATTAGTAATATTTAACTCCTTTGATAGAAAACCGGACTCAAAAATACCTGAGTGGCGATATACTTCGGGACCCACAATGTCCAATAAGACTGAAAAAATGTCGGATTCATGGCGTCTGAACTTGGCGCTTTTTCGGGATGCATATAAAAAATCGCTGACTTCACCTCCTCCGGGCTTATAGGACGTAAAAGCATCCTATTCAGAACAGACGATATCCTCTGTTGATCCCTCCTCAGTCTGCGCCTGAAATAGCTGCGAGAAATAATCACAGTACTACCCACTCGGCCACGATCAGCTAGTCACCCATTCTCCTCCTTCCGTCTTCAGACCCATTATTTTATTTTTCCTCAGCCTTTGTTTCACCGCGTTATGAAAAAAGCGGGAGTTAATATCCCCTTCCTTCAGCCAAAATTCCTTAGCCCTTTGCTTCCCGTACAAATTCTCCTTCTCCATAAGGGTACAAAGCGTGGCTCTCGTTCTAAGAAATTCTGCCATGTCTATCATTTCTGCCTCGAAGCCATGCTAGTCTACGTTTACATGCCAGAATCCGATGACGAAATTCCCTTTTTTGCATGTATCCCATCATAACAATTCTTTACCACAAAAATAAATTTTTCCAAACACTGATAGATTAGTACCTGCCCCCATCTACTAGCAACAACTGTCCTACATTCTTCTTCTTTCAACCAATTATTCTCAAATTTAAAATTCTTTTCCCTTATTCCATGCACCGTAGGCACTACTGTTATACACAATGCCATATGATCGCTTACCGGAGCCTCCACCGAAGTAGCTTGGGCAGCCATGAATCTGTTCCACCACTCATCATTAACCAGAATACGATCTAGTTTTTCCTCGACCCAATGCAACGTCCCCTTTCCTCTTTCCCACGTCCATTGGTATCCCATAAACGGAAAATCCCTTAAGCCACTCGCAACAATGCAGTCACGGAAGCCTCTTAATCTCTAATTCAAGTGCGGTATGCGCCCTTTCTTCTCCGCCCCGTACAAGATGTCGTTGAAGTTGCCGATGACCATCCATGGCCCTTGATGCCGGTCTGCCTGCTCTCGCAGAAGTGCCCATGACTCTCACCTTCTCCTAGTCTCTGGAAGTCCATAGAAACACGTAAGTCTCCACGGACCTTCATTGGGCGCTAGCTTGACCGAAACATCAATATATGTGGCCTTCACTCCGTTCACTATGATCTCCGAATCATCGTTCCAGCCCAACACGATCCCCCCGCTTTGACCCTCGATGTCCGCACCATAACTGTGAAAATAGCCTTGCGACCGCAGGAGGTCTTTCGCTCGTTGGCAGCCCACTTTTGTTTCCATCAAGAACAATATTGACGGGCGATGACTTTGCACAATATCCGTCATGCCTTGAATTGTTGCCAAATTGCCCAAACCACTACAGTTCCAACTCAAAATGCTCATGATTAACTAGCCAAACCGCCGGACAAGAAGGATGAAGCCTTCGCTGAAAAAACAACGCTAGGAAGCCCTAAACTACGTCCACCTTTTCTTCTTAATTGCACGGAGCTACCTGCACTGTGCCGAATCAAGAAGCCAATTACCCTCTGCCAAATCAAGTACCCAAGTACAATCACGAAGCTTATGGAAAGGTTCCTCGATGCGAACAAAACATAGCTCCAATCCTGAAAGCCCAGACAATCCTAGACGTGCTAGGCCACTCCGCCGGACACTAGTGAATGAATCGCCGCCGGAAAACCAAAACCTAGAAATCTAGGTAACCGTCTGCACCCAAAACTGGTTGATGTTAATTGTGGCATTGTGAAATCTATTAAAAAAAGGTTTGACTCTTCAAATTTCATTTTTTTTTACCTCCAATCTTGAAATATCTATTTACGATTCTGATTCTTTGTGGAGGGTTTATGATTCAATGATTGAGCGCATAAAGTTTTTATATTTTCAAATTTGACATGAGTTTTTTTAGAGATTTAAATAAATCCTCATTTTAGAGGCAAAAAAAATTTTCATTGTTTGGCTACAACAGCGCTTTCAGAGCGATGTTGAGCATTGCAGAGGACAATTACGAGTTTTTAGGATATTACTTTGGGAGAATTCCTCAAATGGGACTACATGGAACTTTAATTTCCAAAATAGGACCATAACTTAAAAATTCCCTAAATAGGACTAAATTTCCAATTCTACCCTTTCTTTGTTTTAATACAATTCATATTTCATTAATAATTAGAATATAAAAGTAATAACATAATGTTATTTAAAATAAAAATGTAAAAAAATAAAAAATACGAAATTAATATCAAATAAAATTAATAAAAAAAATCTAAACATAAAAATTTATAAAATAAAAAACTTAAAAAAATAAAATAAAATACATAAAAAAGAAAAAAATATTAAAAAAATATGTTGGCCTATGCTGCCACCTCAGCAATCTCCCAGCATCTCTAGCTCTGATCATCGGAAAAAATTCCAAAGTTTTTCTGAAATACCATTTTGATGGCAGTTTTTGAGAAAATTTTGACATTTTCAAAGAGTAAAAATGTCATATGTATGACATTTTCAGTGAAAACTGGCAGTTTTTTCACAAAATGGCATTTTTTTGCCGAACCGATGTAACTTGGCTGGGCAGTAGCCCAGACTGTGGGAGAGGCCCCCACATCTTTTATATTTTTAAAGGTGTTTTATCTATTTCTTATTTATTTTGGAAGTCTTTATTTTAGAAAAAAAATAATTTTTATTATTTTTGTATTTTTTAGAAATATTTCAGAAAATTTTTATAATTTTTACTATTTTTTATGAATACAATTATTTTTTATTATTTTTTGTGTTTATTACAAATAAAATGTGATTATCCACTTAAGTTATGGTAAGGGTATCATAGGTAGATAGGGTATATTTTAGTCGTATTTCAGGAAGATAAAAACATAGTTCTAGTTGTGCATTTAAGGATTTGTTTAGTCCTATTTAGGACTATTAACTCCATTACTTTGTGTTTCTTCGTACACGTGCTCTCAAGTATGTGTTTATATTTTTTAGTGTTGCTGATGTGGTGGGACAGGGCATATGATTTCCCTTTGTTTTCTCCTCAGTAGAAAGAATTAAGAAGAATAAGTGGAAAGTAGGAAGTCCAAGATAGATTGGTGCTCGTGGAAGAAGATATATGGAAAAGTAATGAGAGAGAAAGTTTTGTTTTTTTGTAAAGAAAAAGAAAAAAGAAAAAAGAAACTTACTCCGCACAACCAACTGGCTACAATCTGTATACAACAGGTTTGGGATTAAAAAACATCGTATGTTAGGTAAAAGTCAGATTTTTTTGAGATTACGATAGAGACTGTGTTTAGAAGATCAATTAAAGGTTGGATAATTAGCACCGATTTTTTCTAATAACAACATTTGTACACTTTTCAATATTATATTTGTTGATAGAAGGAATGATTGATTAATTAATAGATTTAACACATGTGAATTATATAAAATTATTAATTTCAGATATGAGTAGTAAATAAAAGGGAAAGTTCCCGAAATAGGACTAAAACATTTTAAAACAGTTTTAAAAAGTTTGATGCCAAACCGACAACCTGGAAACAAAAAAATCTATCTATGGGGGGTAGATTAATTCTGATCAAACATGTTCTCAATACAATTCCCTTGCATGTTATAGCTGCTGACAGGCTGCCTAGGAAGATTATTAATATCTTAGAAAGGAAAATGGCTGCTTTTCTGTGGAGTTCATCACACTCTAGACAAAATTATCACTGGATTAGATGGTCCCACCTTTGTTTTCCTACAGATGAGGGTGGTCTGGGAATAAGAAGCCTCACTGATATTGAAAAGGCTTTCACATTAAAGCTTTGGTGGAAATGGAAGTCAGTGAATTCTATTTGGGCAAAGTTTATTAATGCTAGATACCCTAGAGGCTCTAACATGCTTCCTAAAATCACCGACTCTCCTATATGGCGAAGAATATGCTCAATTGATGGACTGGCTACCTCATTGTGTGGAGTTACTCTGGATGGCAATGTATATTGGGAGCCAGAAACTGATGGTAGATTTTCTATTAATTAAATCAGCATATGAAGAACTACCTAGCACATTCACTTTCCAGCATGCATGGAATCCTAAATTGCCTTTACAGATCAGACTTTTTCAGTGGAAATTGTTAAAAGGTATCCTGCCTATTAGTGATAATATGCACAAGTTTCATTATCTGCTTAATCCATCAATTTGCCCATTATGCAGAAATAGCAGAAATAAGGTGGACCACATTTTTCTCACTTGTAGTAAGATTAAACCAATTTGAGATTACTTTATGGGAGTCTTTGGAATTCCATATCTTTACCAGACAGTTACTATCAGACAGGTTCTTTTCGCATGGTGGCTGAAAGCGGGTTCTAAAAAATTAGATAATGTTTTTAAGCATTGTCTACCCGGTATAATTTGCTGGCATATATGGAAGGCTTATACTGGTCTGGTTTGGGGTTCAATGGCCCCCTTCCTTCTCAGGAGACTTTCATTAATCAGATCAAATCCTATACTCAAATGTGGGTATCAGGTTTTTCCACAGCTAAAATGCTCAAAATTGGGGACATACTTTACGAAGAGGGGTTTATTCCTACTTCATTCCGGCAATCCGGCTAGCTCAGCCGTTAATTGATAGCCGTTATATTTACTTGTGTTTAGCATAAGTATTTATAAGTATTTTTTGAAGAAAAGAAGAGAAATCAGACAAATACCTTCAGAATGAGAGCTAATGCATAAAACATTGCGGTGAGCAGCTTTTTGGACCAAGAGGATGACGTTCTGCCCATAATTCGAGTATAACTTATTGTAGAGAACTCGAAATCACTCGATCGCCAAAATATGAAAGGAACAAGACTCAATTGATCAATAAAGTCAGATGTTGCTGGTGGGATTTCAGGATGCATACCTCTCAGTGTTTTATCCATATCTTTTGATTGGATGAATAAAATCACGTCATTCAAGATTTGGTGGATAGAAGACTTCATTAGCTACAACTTTGGTGAAGGAATCATGTCCAAATTCGTAGCGGAACACCTCCAAAATCTCAGGACAAAACCGGCGCCGGAATTGCACGAAACCGGCGCCGGTTTGCTAATTTTCGCACATAAAAGGCAAACCAGTAGCTTAACCGGCGCCGGGTTGCCCTTATAACCGGCGCCGGGTATGTCAAAATTCTAGATTTTATTTGCGTTAAAGAAGAACCGGCGCCGGTTAGGTCTGAAACCGGCGTCGGGTCGGTCCAATTCTGTTAAAACACAACGACGTGCAAGCTTATTTTTGATGGGAAAACTTCATCTTCCTCAAGTGTGATCAAATATTGCTTCTATACATTATTGTTGGGCTCGAATAGACTAAAAGATGTCATTCTTTAGCCTATATAAAGCCCTCAATTCATCAAACATCAACATTCCATTCCATACTTTAATTCATAGCTTTTATATTTTGTTCTTGCTAATTTTCTTCAAGTTCTTGAGGAGGAAACTCCAACCTTCGAAATCATTGGTGTTTAGGTATTATTTCCTTTGTAATTTCATGTTCCATTACATTTCAATATTGTATTGTGATTAATATGAGCATTAGAGGCTAATTTCTTAGCTAAGGCTAGGGATGAACATCTATGCCCACTAGAGGCGGACAAAAATACCGAACCGGCATGGTACCGAACCGAACCGATATGGTACCGGACCGAAAAATGGGGTTTGAAACGGATCTCAATTTTTTGTCCCGAACCGAACCGTACCGATTCTAAACAATGTCATGACCGGTTCTCATAAAATGAGAACCGGTACCGGACCGAACCGGACCGAAGTATGATTCAATGATTTAAATTTACATTTATACCCTTACTTTGACTACTGTCTTCACACTTTCACCGTCTTTGCTAATTCAAAGGAAGCCTGGAATCGTACCGATGTATGGTTTAATTATTTATATTTGTACTACTATAATTTATCTTAAATTTATTAATTATGTAAAATACTACATTTATCCCAAATTGATTTGCAAAATTAACTTTTCTTGGTCAAATAGTTTCATTTTATTCACTTAACTAGAATGTCACTTTTTAATTATATTTAATTTGGAGCTTGCAACCTTGAAGAGATTTCAATGTAGTTTCTGAATATGTTTATTTTAATTATTAAAAAATAAATCAATTATCAATAAAGAGAATTTAACTTTAACATGGTTGAAAAAAAAATTATTGACTTTGCATGTCAATTTGGGATAAAATGAGTATGAAAATTGATAAATTGTGTCGATTTTTGGAGGATGAATAAATTTTAATTCCCTCTTAAGCACTTGAAAAAAGTGGCATTGTTTGGTATTGGTATGACATGGTACCGTCCCGTTTCAAAATGAAACCGTACCGAACGGATTTAGGTCTAAGACCGAACCGAACCGAACCGTTTGAATAGTAACGGTACGGGTACAGGTTCGGCCAAATATTGGACCGGACCGGACCGCGCCCACCCCTAGTGGGCATTGCCCACTAGGTGTTTGATAAAAGTTCTAAACCAATAAATTGTGATTTATCCTTTATATTTTGATTGTTTATGACTTTGATGTACAACATAGAAGTATGTTAAATTTAGTTTATGCTTGCAATTAACGTTGAAGTCTAAACTATGAACATTAAAGGATAAACATATATAGCACCGAGAATAGAAATATATTTGGTCTTACATGATCAGGGGCGGATGGAGGGGGTGGCCTGGCTGGGCCATGGCCCAGGGTAATTTTTAATATTTTTGTATTATATATTTAGTTTTTAATTTTTTTTTGAATTGGTCCAGTGCAAGAGAAATACTGGCCAAGTGTAGATCCATTCTTGTCCAGTGCAAAAAACGGTCCAATGCTAATCTTAACAAAAGAAGCATTGCAGCAAGACAGATACGGATAATCCTTTTGACTTTTGAGTGGATTCCAGCTGGATTTCATTTAGGTTTAATGTTTGTTTAGGCTTGAAATAAATTAGTGGTTGCCACGAATTTTACTATGTTTTTTTTATGTTTCCGGCAGTGTTTTTAATTATTTATATTCAACTTTTTTTCTTTATTATTAGTGAAGTGTTACTTTTTCATAATATTTGAATTTTTGTGTCAAGTATAGTCGTATATATTCTTTAATTTGGATTAGATTAATACTTCGTATATCAAATTATTTACTCATATTATTAGCAATTCTCTTTTGCATTCATAAATAAAAAAACTTAGAATTTTAGATTAAAGAATTTCGATGACATTTTCAACTAAGATTTCCATAATTTTATGACATTATTGTTAGTTTGGTAATTAAGTATGTTACTTTGAAGGAATTTTTATTTCTTATTGATTATAGATTTTTATATAAAAAATTTTCATGCATTAAGATTTACGCTCTAGCCTTACGCCTCAATGCACTTTGAGGTTTACGCAATACATCTTGGAAAAAAAAACTCAACTTCGTAGTGCGCAATTTCAGACATTGAGTGCAACAACAGAAAGATCATTTTATGCAATGGAACACGCATGGGTGTAGCTAGGAGAGGGCCAACCTAGGCCCCCGCCCAGCCCAAATTTTAAAAATGTCTAAATTTTTAGTTTAAAAAATTTCGTGTAATTTTTTTTCCAAAAATAATCTTTGTACCGGCCCAGCTTGACCCAGTGTCTTGGCTCCGCTCCTGTATATGATACGGGTGTGATGTCTTGATATTCAACGAGAGTTTCAGTAGATGAACGTAAGCCGTAATGGGACTTACACGTAACGAATACCACGCTCTCGCTGCCTTAACCGGAGTTGAGAATATATTAGCGACATCGTATTCATGATTATTGGGGAAGAACTATTATTAAATAACTATTAAAGCATTTAGGTGAATCCCGATTGCCTTAGTAATTCTCATTTTTGTTTAAATCAACCTCAAAGAACAAAGTTCCTGAAAAACTATACCATTTATATTCTTTTGCCTTCAATACTCGACTTTATAATATCAACCATTTTCTTGTGGATCGACCCGGTATTTACCGGTATTTTATTACTATATCGGCACTTGTATACTTGCAAGTTTAGCCCGATCATTAATCCTAGCAGTTAAATGGAAGAATCCAACTAAATCATATAAATTGAATTCGGATGCGAGTTACTCACCTCTTTCGGCAAGTGGTGGTGCAATTTTTCGAAACAAAGATGGTCAGATGATCTTGGCAACCGCCTTTCCAGTTGAAGCGTCGTCTCCACTTGAAGCTGAGCTTCTCTCTGTAATCCGGTCTACAACGTGGGTGATTAATGATTAGCCACGACTTTTCTGATCTCCAGGTTGAAGTGGGTCCGGCTATGGTGGTGAAATACATTAGCGACGGAGGCGCAGATCGATGGGGTACTGAAATTAGGAAATTGTTGGATCTGTCTGAAAGAAATGGGGTTTCCTATTCGAGCACTTGGAGAGAAGCCAACCGGGTTGCCCATTGTCTTGCGGATCAAACATTGCCCCATGAAGTTTCGTATGCCCAGGTCCAGGATTTTCCAGCCCATGCAAGGAACTCATACTTCATGGATCTTTTTGGACTCCCTTCACTCAGATTTTTTCATTAATTTCCGGTGCGGACTTAGTCCGTCTTTTGTTGCTTTATTTTGTTTTATTTCGGGAAGGTATGCCTTTCCCGAGAGGCTTTGGTCTAGCTCTCCTCTCATTCTTGTACTGGATTTTTATTTCTATAATAATCTGGTAAATGTTCCCCAACATTTACCCCACTGATATTTGTGGTTTACTCACCGGCTTAAAAAAAGATGTTAATTACATTATTATTGATGTTAATAATTGTGTAGTAAAATAAAAAAATTACATAGGCTTTGATTTCTTTATGATACTCCGTATAAACGTATGCAGCTTTGACTAAGGTGCCAGACATTTTACTTTTACAAAAGTAACTGTTATTTAAATTGTTTACATAATAACTTAATTTTTTTAATATATTGTAACGATAAATTGATATAATAGCAATAATATGTTTTTCATTTTCTATGGAATTGCATAAAACTAAAACATCCTACATAGTGTTCATGTAAAAAATAATATACTAAAATAATATGTAATATATATATAGAGTCTCGTTCTTGTCCAGCCGGCCTCACGGAAACCGCCGTCCGGTCGAGAGAATTTCGGGCACTTCCCGATCGAATTTTTTGATGAATTTTTTTGAGCATGTTCTTAATCAAGTCTAGTTTATCCATACCAAATTTCAGCTCAAAATGCGATCGGGAAGACATTCAAATAATTTTTTGAAGTTGACTGCGTCAAAATATATACATATAAAACCGCAGTCAACTTCAAAAAATGATTTGAATGCCTTCCCGATCGAATTTTGAGTTGAAATTTGGTATGGATAAACTAGACTTGATGAAGAATATGCTCAAAAAATTGCATCAAAAAATTCGATCGGGAAGTGCCTGAAATGTCCTCGGCCGGACGGCGGTTCCCGTCAGGCCGGCTGGACATGAAGTTTTCATATATATATATATATATATATATATATATATATATATATATATATATATATATATATATATATAGAATTTTATTCAAGTCCGGAATTCCGGACAGGAACCGCCGTCCGGACGGCGGCGTTTGGCCGCCTTCCCTGTGGAATTTTTTGATGAAATTTTTATGGCATGTTCTCCATCAAGTCTAGTTTATCCACAAAAAAATTCAGCCAAAAACTCAATCGGGAAGGTCGTCAAATGATTTTTGAAAGTTAACTGGTCCGGAATATGTATTTTCCGGACCAGTTAACTTGAAAAAATCATTTGACGACCTTCCCGAATGAGTTTTTGGCTGAAATTTTTTGTGGATAAACTAGACTTGATGAAGAACATGTCATAAAAATTTCATCGAAAAATTCCACCCAGAAGGCGGCCAAACACCGCCGTCCGGACGGCGGTTCCGGTCAGGAATTCCTGACCGGAAGAGTACTCTATATATATATATATATATATATATATATATATATAGAGTGCTCTTCTCATCAGGCCGGCCTGACGGGATGCTCCGTCCGGCCGAGCCCATTTGGGCACCTTCCCGGTGGAATTTTTTGATGAAATTTTTTGAGCATGTTCCCCATCAAGTCTAGTTTGTCCATACCAAATTTCAGCTCAAAATTCGATCGGGAAGGCATTCAAATCATTTTTTGAAGTTGACTGCGTCAAAATATACATATAAAACTGCAGTCAACTTCAAAAAATGATTTGAATGCCTTCTCGATCGAATTTTGCGCTGAAATTTGGTATGGACAAACTAGACTTGATGAGGAACATGCTCAAAAATTTTCATCAAAAAATTCCATCGGGAAGGTGCCCAAACGGGCTCGGCCGGACGGAGCAGCCCGTCAGGCCGGCCTGACATGAACATTCCTCTATAAATATATATATATATATATATATATATATATATATATATATATATATATAGAGAGAGAGAGAGAGAGAGAGAGAGAGAGAGAGAGAGAGAGAGAGAAATCATCATGTCAGGTCGGCCTGATCGGGAGAGTCGTCCGGCCGAGCCCTTTTGGCAATCTTCCCGATGGAATTTTTTGATGAAATTTTTTTGAGCATGTTCCTCATCAAGTCTAGTTTGTCCATACTAAATTTCAGCTCAAAATTTGATCGGGAAGGCATTCAAATCGTTTTTTAAGTTGACTGCGTTTATATATATATATATATATATATATATATATATATATATATATATATATATATATATATATATATATATATTTTGACGCAGTCAACTTCAAAAAATGATTTGAATGTCTTCCCGATTGCATTTTTAGCTGAAATTTGGTATGGATAAACTAGACTTGATGAAGCACATGCTCAAAATATTTCATCAAAAAAATCAATCAGGAAGATGCCCAAACGGGCTCGGCCGGACGGAGGTTCCCGTCAGGCCGGGCCTGACAAGAAGAGCTCTCTCTCTCTCTCTCTCTCTCTCTCTCTCTCTCTCTCTCTCTCTCTCTCTCTCTCTCTCTCTCTCTCTCTCTCTCTCTCTCTCTCTCTCTCTCTCTCTCTCTCTCTCTCTCTCTCCCTCCCTCCCTCCCTCTCTCCCTCCCTCCCTCCCTCCCTCCCTCCCTCCCTCCCTCTCTCTCTCTCTATATATATATATATATAATTTGGATCAAATAAAAAAAGTCTTAACGTGTAAAATGAGAATTAATCTCAGCCGTCCAAAACGTTGATCTGATGCACAATAACCCTTATCTGATGCACTTTCGAATAGGCCTTATTTGATGCACTTTTCGAAAAGTGTATGAAATAAGGTCTATTCGAAAGTGCATCAAATAGGGATTATTGTGCATCAGATCAACGCTTTGGACGGCTGAGATTAATTCTCATTTTACACGTTAAGATGTCTTCTCATTTGAACTCATCCCTATATATATAACATTTCTAGATGTGTTTATTTAGTTGTTGCAATTGTATTTATTTTAATACTTATAATAAATATCTTTAATGTATATGTTAACATATTAATACATACATCTTTATGCTTATAATAAATATTTTAGTCTTGTATTTGAAAACATTTTTAATAACAAACAAAAAAATAAAACTTGGACCGGACACAGCCCTGAACCAGCCAGTTGCCAGGGACTAGACAATACCTCTTTTAATAGGTCTCGGCCCCATGCCCCTGTTAAAAAAACTGGGAAACCATGTTGGTTCCTAGTATGGCGATTTGAACAAACTTGGAACCGAACTGTTTCACCCCTACCTATATGTCGCATATAGGAATGGAGTAACGGTGGGCGTAGCTCAACGGGTAGCAAGGGAGTGCCACAAGGGTTTGGTCTCGGGTTCGAATCCAAGCAACTATGATGAGGGGTTACTATGCTGAAACATGCACAGGACTTCTGCAAGTACCCGGGGACAGAGCCCCACTTTCTATCTGTCAGATTGTGATTATAGTCCAATTTACATCCCTCATCGTGTCGTCTGGTCGGTGTTGGGGGCCCTCAGGGATAGGGTGTCATCCTTTTTTTTTCATATAGGAATGGACTCAATTCGATCCCGGTCGTGGGGGTGGGGTGGGGTACGTGAATTGAGAATGACATCAGTTATTCCGGTTATGATACCTTTTTAAAGGGAACATAATTTTAAAAAATACTTTCTCCATTCGTTTTTAGTTCCAACATTTCCTTTTTCACGTTTGCCAACGCACAACTTTGATCGTCATTATATTTAATCCCGTATTAGTAAAAATAAAATAAAAATCAGATTATAAAACATAGTAGTGAGACGAATTTAACAATATTTTTCAAAAAAAATTATTCACATGCATTAACAAATATGATGTAGTCAAAGTAAAGTACATGAATAGTGTATATATTCCAATGTTGCAACTAATGAGATATGGAGGATAGTATAAATTATCTTTCATGAACAAAAAATAAAATAAACTTTGGAAATAACATTTAATAATACCAACTATTTGATTATTTAATAGAGAATATTACCCGAAATAGGACTAAAAAGGTTTGAAAATTCCAAAAGAGGACTGCGAAGTTTTTATTCCCAAAATAGGACTAATTACTGTCATGTTTTGACAGTACCAGACTTCAAAGATGGCGGTATTTTTCAAACTTGACAGTAATTGCTCCTATTTGGGAATAAAAAACATGACAGTCCTAATTTGGAATTTTCAAACTCTTTTAGTCCTATTTCGGGAACTTTCCCTATATAATAACGATGATATATAACAACTTTTCAATTAGTTTTTGATGTTGTGTTGTAAATGACTGAATTTCTTATTGAAAAGTGCCTCCATAATATTTTTGTTATATATTCAAATAGTTAATATTATTAGAAATCATTTCGAAAGTATACACAGAGTTTATTAGTTGTTCATAAGTGGTAGTTGGTATCATTTAAAATTATTTTCCCTTTTCTAAATGCAGAGCGTACTTTTAAACACTCATGATCCCCTCTATAGTCCATACTCTTTTTTAGTTTTTAGGATGTTTTTACTTGGACTGTAATTCGTCTCAGACCAGATCAGAACAGATGAAACCAGACAAGCCTTAGATAGTTATAAAATACAAAGAAACCAGACCAGACCAGTAAATTACAATCCAAGTTAAAACATTTTTAAATGGATTTGCCTATCTTTTAAAAGGTTTCCAATATCGGGACCAGATCGACCAGTCTCTATGACTCTATCACAACAAGAGTCGGTCTCCTAACCAAACCACAAAACCAGTATAACTAGCCCCACTAAGAGCATCTTCAATGCTGATTCGTGAACGGTGCATACGTGACATGAGAGATAGCCAATTAAAAAATAATAAATAGAATATCTTTCTCCTTATTTGAAGGATCTTGAATCATTTTGATAAGTTTTTCTTCACAATGCCAAACACAATGTCTAGATGTAGACATTGTGCTTGACATTACAAAGGAAAACTTACCAAAAACACATAAAACCGTGGAAAAAATGAGAGAGAAATGTCATAAATTCAATCTTTTGTGTCGATCTCTCTCATGCCACGTGTGCACTGTGCACATTGTAACATTGGAGATGCTCTAACAACCGGTCCAAGACCATGGTCCGGGTCCACCAACATGATTATATATCTACCGGTCAGTATGTGAATGCTGTTCCATAAGCTAAAAGCTATGTATATATAATTGTCTTCTACGAATATAAGTGCAACCAAATAGACATCAGTAAATTGTTTTTGACTTACTAGTAATTTCAATCTAATTGGATCCTTCTCAATTTGCCCTAAATTATGGTTGATGTCATTTGATTTATGTTTTTTTTCTTGTTTCCCCACATTTGAAAGAACAGAAAAACAAAAATGTTATAGGTACCCTCATTTTTAGGTATCCCATTTTCACTCTCCTCTATTGTGTGGCCCAAATGAGACAATACATTTAAGTGGGGCAACTCAATTAAATGTGAGAAATTTTCACAAAGAGATTGAAAAGTGAAAATAATATCACTTTTGTCACCGTCTAAAGTTTTTTTCAAAATTAGGCTACTTAAGCGTTTTCTTTCATAAATGGACCATGCTTCAGTATGCACTCCTTCAGAGTTCGGAGGTCGCCAAGTTCCGTATCCTTGCTCCCGATTTGAGAACCTGCATATCCATATTCCAAGTGGGCTAGTTATTGAACTCATAAAGTTCTAGTAATTACTACGTATTCTTTTTCTAAAATAGAATAAATTGTAAACATGTTTATATTTATCAACATAAAAAAAAATATAAATAATTGGAAAGAAAATATCAGTCTTAAAACAAAATTAATTAAGAAAGTAAAGAAAAATTCAAAGCAAAAATAAAAATTTCAAACAAAGTTGTAATAAAAATGCCGATTGAACCTATAAGTTAAATTTATAAAATAACTATGAAATGTAAAATAAAATGTTCTGAAACTATTAAAATTATGAAACATAATTAGAGAATTCGTGAAAGATTACTTGTTTAAAATTGGAATATATGCAAAATAAAAAATCTGTAAAATTCAAATAAATATATAAATTGAAAATATTCAAAAATTTCAAATTAAGTAAGGAGCATTTAAAGTAAAATATAAATAGAAAATAAAATTCATAAAAATTAAAAGTAAGAAAACCAATCAAAGCTCAAAAGCGTGTGACATTTTAAAACCTAAACGCCTAAAAGTTAAAGACAAAATATGTAAAATAAAATATAAAAAAGTTTTAAAATTATAAGAAAACCATAAGAGGCATTTCAAGATTTAATGAAAAGAGTATTTTTTTAAAAACTGGAAAACACAAAAAGATACCTACGAAATTTAAATAAATGTTTAAATATGAAAAAATCAAATAAATATATAAATTTATAAAATAAGAAAAGAAAATAAATTCTTAAAAATGGAAATTAAATTAAATTATAGAACTTGTAAAATTGAAGAGATCGGAATTAAAAACATGAAAAATGGAAATTAAATGTAAAAAAATTAAACCTGAAACATTTTGAAAAGTTAAAAAGATGAATTTTTTGACTCCATACTTTTCATAAGGTTACAAAATTTAGTAAGTATGATTATCATTTTGATGTTAGTTTTTGTTTTGTATTGTTTCTTTGTGTTTATTGTTGTTGAAAATTTTGAAATTCTTGTTTTTCATTGTTTTTTTCTTGTTGTTCATATTCATTAATTGATATTTAACATTTTGATGTTTTTTTATATTGTCTATATATAGATATTTCTATTTTACAGATGTAGAAAAACAAATACAAATCTAAATAAACAACAAAAAAACTAGTAAGAAACAATGTGCAACAAAAAACAAGATGCAACAAAATGAAACACGATGCAACAAAATGAAACAAAATGAAACACATGTGATACAACAAAAGGAAACAAAAAAATATGTAATAGTTTCACAAAGAATATGCAGTACAATTCAATCAATCATTTCAAATTATTACATTTATCGATCATATCATTTGCCTTTGTTTTATCTTTTCTTCTCTGGTATGTCACCCGTAATGAGACCAGTGTTAGTGTGCCTCAGCAAAGAGAAATCATTGTTATTCTTCATACCAGTTGATGGTGGACTTCTTCCCTACAAAATATCAATCTTTTAAGTAAAGGAAAAAATATATTATTTGTTTCATTAAAAAAAACACTTCAGAATGATAATGCCCAGGGCCAAGCCAAGTTGCAAGTTGAGGTTAGAACCTGGGTTGCCCAGGTATATGTTCTTCAGATGAGGAGGGCATGTTTGTACAAAAGTGGATGTGCACTTTTGAATATTCAAGAGTGGATGTACACAAACCATTTCTTATTGAATTCCTTCATTCAAAAGTGGATATCACAATACAAAGGCAACCTGATTTTGAGAATTGTGTGATTAAAAAACACATAAGGTATTAATCCTTCTGAATAAGGCAAAGTAATAGCAAATAGCAAATACTCTATTAACAAACAAAGAAGGAATTTTATTTATCACCCAAATTGATTAAATGTCTAAATAAGGTTGAGCCAAATTACAGATTTTACAACATTGTACATTAACATAGCAAAATATATTAAAATAAAACACATTATTTAATCCTTGAAAATATCAGAAGTTTGATGAATATAAATAAATTTGTTCCCAAAATCAGATGGAACACCTCTAGATGCCAAATCAGAAGCAAACTAACCAGAAGTGGAAATGAAGAGTACTTGAACAGAAACAATCAATGAAATTCAAGAGAAAAGCTTGGAACTCACCGGTTATTATTTTACAGCAAAAAGGTCAGAATAGTGCGGTAGTAGTGATCAGGTTTATAGATACTAAGAAATCCACATGTGGAGTTGCATTGATTTGAATTCCAGAACCGTCTATGGTTGCTGCTCTCCAAAACAGACCGCCAGTCGCCGGACGGTCGCAGCCCTAGACGGTACCGAACGAAAAACCGGACATGCAGATTATTGAAAGTTGGACTACGCACCCACGGAGTATCCCTGTCGTGATGCTGAAAACTCCATTGCTGCCCCAATCTCTGCTCCAATGGCGTGTCCCGGTTGTCCTCCAAACGCTCAGATGATGTTCTCAGAGGGAGACTCCGATTTGATGGAAATCGCCGGTCTGGAGCTTCCATCCCCAAGTCGCCGATCTCATCCCTTAAGAGGGAAGCAAAACTAACTCAAAAAAATCTTAAATTCGTATATAGAGGGCCATCAATTGATGATAGACTCAGATTGTAAAAGTAGAATATGGAGTCGGTGATTTGGGAAGGATCTCGAACGGCAAATTTCGACAGATCGGTGAACCCGTTTGGGAGCCACATCCACCGGGAGATTAGAAAGACAGGGAGACGCCGTTGGAATAGCACTAGGGACAGACGATGGTGTGCGTTCAATCGTCATCCAGCCCGGTCTTCATTCGTCCGGCGAGGTATAAGGCTAGATGTGAAGGGAGATGAAAGTACGAATAGATAGAGGAGGTTTTTTTTTTTTGGTAATATAGATAGAGGAGGTTGGCTGAACAAATCTAAAAGTGAAATAAAAGAAATAAAACTGAAAGGAGAAAAGTTTATAAATGAAAACAGAAAGTAACGGAGACATAAATGATATGCTGCACATACAAGTAGACTTAACGGGATATTTCCACTTTAAATGTGGCTTCATTTGGACCACACAAAGTGTGGGGTAAAAATGGGGTACCTTAAAATGGGTACCCAAAATGGGTACCTATAGCACAACTCATAGAAAAATGATACGTGGTATGAAAATCAACCCATTCTTTACGATTTATAAAAATGAAAATCAACCATCAGTCAGTCACATACTTACATAGCAAATCCATCATAAGAGAACGAAACATTTCCAAAGCAAAACTAAAGGCATAATCATCAAGTAAGAAATGCCTAATTCGAGAACACCCTTCTATCAAAACGGTTTGCCGTGAATTGCACAAGATATGGAGCTCAGCCTCCCTTCTTCACTGCCCCCACCGCGGAGGCAGAGGACAAGGTGGATGGTGGATTCCTTTTTGACATTGTAGTCGGCAAGCGTAAGGTGGTCCTCAATGAGCTTGCCAGAAAAGGCAAGGCGTTGCTGCTCTGGCAGCATGCCTTCACTTTCCTGAATCTTTTCCTTCACCCTGTAGATGGTTTCTGACGGTTCAACCTCAAGGGGAATCGTTGTACCCCTCATTGTCTTCACAAAGATTTGCATCGCCAGCTCCCCAGCTGTTTCCTTCTGCCAGTTACGCTTTCTCAACCCAACCAAATCAACCAATTTCACCTTCAGCCTAGAAGACAAATCTTGGCGGTTTGACATCTTTACCATCTCTTCAAAATACGAATCCATTTGCTCTTTCTTAGATCCAGAGGGGTGGTCCAGGAATTCGCCAAAGGTACGCATCATGTGGTAAAGGAGTTCAATATCATCTTCGTCTGGTTTCTCAGCCTCTCCAGCGAGCAAATTTACAATGCATCTATGGATAGTACTTTCATTTATCAGCTTTTTCTTGTGTAATTCCCCAATTAGTCTAATATTCCCGAGCTTTCTCCTCCTAAGCGTCCAGTTTTGATTTCGAGATGCATAATCTCGACTAGCATTTTTGCATCTATCCACACCTCTCCTCTCGAATTCCTCCAGGCAGCGATTAATAAGTAATTTACTAAAAATAAATGTCTCATCACCCGAAGAACACAGAATAGGAGGCATGATGATGTAATTTAGTTTATGACAAATGTCTGCTAAGATTTCGCAGAAACTATGCACCATTACAGCTTTCTCATATGCCTGTGAAACCAAATCCAAAACTGTGACATCATTTTTCATCTCCTCCTCCCTATTTGTCTGACCAATGTTGTTCCTGAGAACCAACTCTCCTTGACCGAAACATGAACCAGCAGCAGCAGGAGGGAAAGCATTAATGAAGACATGCACTGGCTGGCAAAGAAATGCTGCTTCCAAAAACCATTCCCATGATTGATTGTCAGTGAGTGGAACAGACACAAACACAACTTTATCCCCAGGAATCATCATAGGGTACCTTCCGAACAAAGCAAGACAAGTCTTCTCTTCATTGGTGTTCATTTCAGCATGCACTTTAGCCACAAGCTCATCGTGCCCAATAGTGCGGCGTAAGAAACACAGTCTTTTGGGAGGCGCTGAATAATCTATTGACCCGAGATCTCCACGGTGTATCGTATCGCCTCCCCAAAATAGTAGTAATGCAAGTTTATCATCATTACCTAAATTGCATAATTCAAAGTTACTACATAGTATGTATATATATATATATACACACACACACACATACGAAGTCACAACTGAACAGCTAGACTCTGAACATACAAAAGTTCATCATACGGAGTATTATATTAGTCCATGCTTAGGACAACAACAACAACACAGGCCAATGATTAAGATGCATCCATACAATTTAATTCCATAAACAAAGTGGTTTCATACCTGACATCTTTTCTGCCCTTGCCTTTATACTTCACGTACAGTAGTATGCCCTAAAAAAGTGAAATAAAATTTAGAATTCTTTGATTTCTCTGATAATAGTACAGCTCTTACACACATATACAAATATCCTTCAAGCCACGAAGGGTTAAGTGTGAAAATACCGAGTAGCCTCACATTTCTCAAGGATAAAAAGAAAAAGTTTGGGATAGTCCCAACACTTTTTTATACTCTTTAAAGTAGCAACGTCGTATACAAGCAAAAATTAAAACGGCAGTCTTTCATAAAACTGAATGCTGATAAGGACCCATCCCGCACAATTACAGAACAAAAAAAACTAATCAAAATGGAGACTGAATTCGTTTGAATCACTAAAAATAACTAAAACGAATGAGGTAGTTGAAGAAGAAGAAAAATTCGAAGTGAATTGTACAGATAAAATGAATCAAAACTGCATAAATAAGGGATTAAAATGTAGAGAAGACTAGAAGAGTTAAATATATCAAATTTATTTAGCATCAAAATACCATAACTCGGTCGTTAAATGGTATCATTGTCCAGAAAAGAAAAAATATTGTGTTTTTTAAGAAAAAGAAGAAGAGTATCTTCTAATGTCATGAGCCGAAAACACTGGCAGGCCCCAAACTACGCACATTTAACGCATCATCACAGTAAATGAGGCGTGGAGTACAAATGAAAGCAGGACTAATCTTACAATCGATCGCAGCGAAAGGCCGGTGCCGGTGCCGGTGCCGGTGCCGGATTAGCTCTCTACTACGCTTAGTTGAACCGGGTATTAGAGGAGACGGCGAATGATGGATGGGATGAAAACTGGGACTTAGGGTGGGTGTAGGGATGGACTCGGGCCGGGCCAACCGGCCCGGAACCGGACCGGCCCGCTACTGTGCGGGCCCAGACCGGCCCGGTGAACCAGTTCGTGCCCGGTTCGGGCCTCCCGGCCCAGTGGTATAGCGGTCCGGGCCCGGGCCTCCAGTTTAGTGAACCGGCCCGGCGGGGCCGGGCCCGGTTCGGGCCGGAATTTAATTTTTTTTTTGGGAAATTTTTTTAAGTTTTGGGTTGGATTAGGTATTTTGGACCATTTGAGATGGTTTGGGGTGGAGAGGGAGGGGTAGGGGGTTAAATAAGAGAAGAAGAAAAAAAAATTAAAAAACCGGGTGGCTCGGCCCGGCCCGGTATGGCCCGGAACCGGACCCGGAACCGCCCACCACCGGTTCGGGCTCGGGCCTCATTTTTCTGAACCGAGGCCCGGCCGGGCCCAGGCCCGAACCAGGCCCAGGCCCGAACCGGGCCCGAACCGGAACCGGTCCACCCCTAGGTGGGTGGGTCAATCGTACACGGCCCATGCTTCGAAGGGTGAGTCTCAGATTTGATTTTCTACGCCCTCCGTTTTTTAATAAACTTCACACTTTCTTTTTTTGGAAAGTCTAAAATAAACTTCACACTTCCTTATTTCCTTTTTTGGCAAAGAAATCTACATCAAAACAGTGCCAAACAGTGTCTCAACAGTGCCAAACAGTGTCTCTACAGTGCCAAACAGTGTCAAACAGTGCCTCAACAGTGTACTCTTCATTAAAGTCAAATTTCTTTCCTTATTTTGTGTGAAGTCAAAGTGTGAAAATTAAATAAAACCGTAGGGAGTATTTTTTAAGGATTATTTTCTTGGGAATCAACTTAATTAGCATTAATAAAGAGAAAACTCTCAAATAAGCCCCCGTATTATATCAGAAAAGTCAATTAGATCCTTGTACTTTGAAAACACCCGATTAAACCCCTGAACTTCTACAAAACGTTCAATTGAGGGTTTTTAGTAGGTTAAGAACCGGTTTTCCAGTTAACTGCTCACGTGGCAGCCACGTGGCAGGCCACATCGCAATTAATTTATTTTTTCTTTATTTTTCACCTTTTTATTTTCCCTTTTTTATATCTATTTCCTTTTCTTTTTCCTGGTTCCCCTCTACCCGTTAATTCGCCGTCCGTATATATTGTAGTTGTTCTGCGCAAACAAGAGGGGGAAAGATTGATTGTGTTCGTGTCGCTGTTCTCGCCGGATAAGAGTAGGAGTCGCCGCTGTCGCCTGATACCACGACGAAGAAATCCAACCGTGCTACTTGCCGGAGCACATCGCTGCACTGCGTCGCCAGAAGAGCAGAGGAGAGATGAGGATTCAAACGTCACTGCCGACCAGACTGACGAAAGCCTCTTCCGCTAAATCGAAGGTACAGAGCAAACACGACTGTTCTTGCCATAATCTCCTACGAACTCTATCTGCAACTCCGGCGATGGCAGACTCTCTTCTCTATGCGAATGGGAAAAACAGAAACAAAGAAACATAGAGAGAAAGAAAATAAAGAAGGAAAGGAAAAACAAAAAACAAGAAAGAGGAGTGACGAAGGGGAAGTCAGGTCCCTGGGAAGATAGATGCGGATGTGAGGAGACAAAAAACCAGAGAAGAAAAGGAAAGAGAAAAAAAGAAACAGAGAAAAATAAGGGCAAAAGAAAATGACCGTCATGTGGCCTGCCACGTGGCCACTACGCGAGCAATTAACCGGAAACTGGTTCTTGACCTGCTAAAAACCCTCAATTGAACAATTTGTAAAAGTTCAGGAGTTTAATTGGGTGTTTTCAAAGTACAAGGGCCTAATTGACTTTTCTGATATAGTACGGGAGCTTATTTGACAGTTTTCTCTTAATAAAATCAAAAGTCAAGCGGCATACCTGACGTGCACTTTGTCACGTTGCGTCAAAATAAATTCAATACTAGCACTAATACGTAGTATAGCGTAGTAGAGTTCGTATCCACGGGGAAAGGAATAATTCTCTTTTTAGTAAAGCTAGTAAATAAGGGGGGGTTTGGGATTGAGTGATTTAATTAAATTTAAACACGAAGATGAACGAGTTATATGTGATTTAATTCAAAGATAAAAAAGACTTGGCATTGCTACTTTCCACTTGTTGATATATTTTAGTCGATCATTGTTATATCTATAAGTTATCCCCTCTCAAATACTCAATCGAGGAGTATATCCAATTCATCGAGAGTAGTTATTAACAACGACCGTTCATTAATAACCCTTACTATTAGTCAAGTATAGAACACCGCCATATACCGACTTGATAGTAGCATTTAATCTCTTAACTCCTTGATGAAATCAAATGAGATTGATAACCTCAACACAACGGTTTCGGTTTAACCAACAAAATTAATCCCTCTTAAGTTTATTAACCACGACCGTGCATTAATAAACCGAAGTTACTTACTTGTGAAACCATCAACGATTAACCATCGGTTCGTTGATCGTTTCTAGTAGTAATTAATGTCGAGATGTTAACTAATTGTCATCTTAGCAACACTCCCCAACATTAATATAGAGATAGATTAAGGGAAGAATTAATATTCAAGGAAGAAGATTAAATATGAATAATCCTACTATAACTAATGTCAAGATGTTATCTAATTGTCATCTTAGCAACACTCCCCAACATTAATATATAGAGGAAGAAAATAAATACTACTATAACTAATGTCGAGATGCTAACTAATTGTCATCTTAGCAACACTCCCCAACATTAATATATAGATAGATTAAGAGAATAATTAATATTCAAGGGAAGAAGTTAAGAAAATAACTCACAACTTTAATAATCAACAAGCTTCAAGAGCAACACCAAGAAATGGAGACTAAACATGCTATAAAAATATAAAAGAAATACTATTCTAAACTGAGCTTAAGAGTATGGAAGAAGGAGTGATTATTTGTGAAGGAAAAGTGTGCTATTTATAGGTGTTTTTCAACACCTTGGGCCGGGTACCCGACCGGGTCAAGTGCCCACCCGACCGGGTGCATGTCAAAATCAAATAATCTTCCACGTTCTTGTGTTTCAGCACGTCGTTTTGTCTCGGGTCACATCTGACCCGACCGGGTGATATACCTCACCCGACCGGGTGATTGTAGTTTCCAGCCACCTTCGCTTTTCAAAGTCTCACCCGACCGGGTGCAAAACCTCACCCGACCGGGTGATTGTCCTAAGCAGCCAATAATCATTTTTCTTCACTTCAAAGTCTTCCTTTCCAACACCATAAATCCTAACTCTAATTTACAACTTACAAATGAGAACTAAAATACAATTACAACTAAAAACACACAAATGTTTACAAACTAAATAAAATGGTAAACAATCCACACAAATCAAACGTAAAAAGATGCATTTATGCACTACTAATTAGTGCATATCAATACCGCATACATGCGCATGACCCTCCGAGGAATGCACATGCGGCGTATGTGCCCACAACCGCTTGAGAGCAACCGTTCTTATTATTAACTGATTTTGTGTGGCCGTGTCCGTTTACGTAGGGTTTTGTTTTTCCCGCCGATCGTCGCCGATCGTGTGGGTGTTGTTTTTCTCTTCTTGTGCATCGACGATTATTAGCGCAAGGAAAAGTGTGATATACAAGAGTGAAGAGACAGCGAGTGTAGAAGCTTTCTGCGTTAATCCAATGGAGGAGTTCGTGGATCAATGCCACCAATCCGGAGATTTTCACAGGCAAAGACATATTAGGAGGCGGCACGGGCGACGAGCAGATGGAGAGCGGTAAAGGGTTGAACAAGGGAGAAGATGGATTTATGTATCCCCCCCTCCTGAACCGCCGCCTTGGAGAGATCGAGGTATCAGGGCTTGGAAGATGATGTTTCAAGAAAACTGGCAGGAAGGAGTTTGGGTGTACAGTTATTTTATTTATTATGGTCTTATTTTCTCGTTATGTTTGTTTACATTTCTCTCTTTTTGTTGTTGTCTTTAAGTTAAGTTCTTCAATAATGATTGTCAATTCTGCTAGGTTTTTTAGTTCTTTAATTATCGCTACAAGGATCTATATGGCCAATGATTGCATTGTCACACCCGCTTGGTGGTTAGCGATTCGTATTGCTCTTTCAGGAGTGATCGTCTCTGAGTCTAGCCGTAAGGTTGATAGTGCTAGTTGGTTAGGGATAGTTGTTGTCAATGTTGATCTATCTGAGTTTATTGTAACGATCCGATTCCTATTGATATTAATATAAGTGGTTGGTTTGATGATTAAAAAAAATCAAAAGTCAAAGCATTCGAAATACAACTAGGAGCCTCAAAAAACCAAACCCAGCTATCAGACATAGAACTCGCCGCTCTAACCATCTCTTCAGCAACCGTGTTCCTAACAAAAGCAAAGGAGATATTGCTAAAACCCGAACTAAGATATGAGCAGGTTACTCCATTCGTCAACTTGAGTCTATTCCAAGAAAGCGGTTTCGATTATATTGGGAGTAGATGCGAGAAGATGGAGAACTGAGATTAAGCAAACCTTGCTCGATTTAGGCAACCAAGCTATTTCTTTTGGACATATACTGCGGGAAGGAAATGTGGTTGCCCATCATCTTGCTGATCTCAAATCGGCCCAGCTTAGAATTTTTTTCAGGCCAATGGATCTTCCAATCTTGACAAATCGGGCCTATTATATGGATATGTATGGAATTCCCTCTTTTAAATTTCTTTAGTTGTAAGTGTAAAACTGGTCTTTAGGGAGGTTTTGGTTTGGCACCCCTCTCTCTATTGTGTTTTTTCAGAGGAATGCCTCTGAAGGGAGGTTTTTGTTTGGTCCCCATCTCTTTACGTACTTCGCTTACTTCTAATAAAATTCTGGCAAATGTCCCCCGACATTTGTCCCACTGATTTTGGTGGTTTGCCTTCCGGGGTAAAAAAAAATAGCCCTTAACTTTAAATGTAAAAAAACTTCTTGTTGACGAATAAAAAGCACGCTATAGTGGTTGAATATAGGGAAAATTACTATTACCCCGTGGCTCCTTGAAGTTATGTCATAATTATAAATGCAATCCAACATTTTCAAAAATCCAGAGTTCTGATTACTCTAAATGTTTTCCCCTCACATTAATATTTATCTAATTAAATTTCATATAACTCCCAAATTCAATAAGGTTTGTCTACAATATTTACTCTTAAAAGTAAAAAACAATTCATCATCATAGTTGTTGATCATTATTTTTTCTTCATAGCTGGTTGTGAAACAAATATTAATAATACAGGGGGTTTTGACGCATTTTTTGAATCACAAAAGGCTAATCAGGGTCGTTCCTTGTGTGAGGCTGCTGAGGCATTGACCTCAGGGCCACAAATATTTTAAAATTTTAGCGGCCCAATATTTTAGATATCTTCCTATTACATATACATATATGTATTTTAATTATAAAAAACTGCCTTTGTTTGGTTATGAGATCAAAAGAAGACGAAAAGAGCTTAAAAACGGCGATCAGGATGACCTTCTGTCAATCGTTCAAGCATATCTCCTTGTAGAAACATCCAAAGAACATGATTCAAAGTCCAAATGAAATATAACTTCATTTTCTACAAATCATATGATGACACCTTTGCTAGAATCTGAGAGGAAGAAGGTGAAAACAGATGATGAAGTCAGATGATCCCTGTTGCGATTTCAGAATGAGACCTTCCACCATTTTGATCATATCTCTTGATTGGATGATTCAAATCCAATTCCGCAAGTTGTGGTGGATAGAGGACTTCATTATCTACAACTTTGATGAAGAAAACATTTCCAAATTCGGAAGTTACGTAGGCAAGATCGTGCCCTCAAAGTTAGGCACGATCGTGCGTGAAGAGAAAAGCACAGTAGAGTTACTGTCAGCCAGGCACGATCGTGCCTGGAGGGAGGCACGATCGTGCCTGGAGGGAGGCACGATCGTGCCTGTAGGGAGGCACGATCGTGCCTGCCCAAAATGTGCGTTTTTGCTCCGGAGGCACGATCGAAGGCATGATCGTGTCTGGCACCGTGCCTGCCTCCGGAAATCCCAATCCAACTCAAAGTTCACCCGATTTTTATATTTAAACAGCCCGTAAACCCCCGTTTTCAAGGGGGGAGCTTAGAGGGAGTGCCTAGCACGAATTTTAGAGGGCTTTTCAGCCTTGTTCATCAATCTTTTGGGATTCTTTGTAAGTTCCACCTTTTTAATTAATGACAATTAATTCTTTTTATTCGAATTCTATTGATTCTTCAATTATGAAGGGGTTGATCATGATGTATGGCTAGTTTCATGATGGATTAATTGCATGAATGCCGTTTAATTTGTGTTTGAATAATTTAACTGATATCTTTTCTAACCTGGAACCGCGGCTAGAATTACAATTGCTTGTAGAATAAATTAAGAGAGATCTAATTTATTCTAGGACACATTCACACACACTTAATCGTTCGCTAAGAGATTAGTAGCGATTAAGCGGCTACAAGCTCGCTCGTCTTGGCAATAATTTAGGAACTTGTCACATGAGAGATCAGCCTGGTCCCCTAAATTATTGTACTCTACGCCGCGAGAGCGGTAAGAACTTGGTAATGATTAACTAGGCTCAATTGAATTAATTTCATGTGATTAAGTCTGATCTGCCAGAAATCTGATTACCTCGGAATCAATCTCTGTTCCCTTCGTCATTAATTAGAAAGAACCCCCTAATTTAATCGTTTTATTTGCATTTTAATTTTCCAGCAACCAATCTCGCATGACACATTTTTTATTTCTTTTTAATCGCTGAATTTAATTAATTCTTGATTCCCTTTTATCCGTCCCTGTTGAGACGATACTCGTACTTACACCACTATATTACGATCTATTTTAAGTGCGAGAAAACTCACATCAGCGTGCATCTTCTAAATCTTCGAAAAGATGGCGCCTTGGCCGACGTGCTCGAAATTCCGGCGAAAGCCTTCTACACCTCTGCTGCCGCAGTGATGCCATCATTGGCTGACGAGCTCAAAATTGCGGTATCCGTGTTCTACACCTCCGAGGCTCCGACTCCACCGAGCTCATGCATGGCGGACGGCTTTTCAGAGTCAGGTAAGAGAAAGGAAGAAGGGAAATCCAAATCTGATCATTTTTTTAAAGTTGGGGGGCTTAATTGGGTGTTTTTTTAGTTCGAGCGCTTAATTGACTTTTTTGATATACTACGAGGGCCTAATCGACAGTTTCCCTTGAAAATTGCATTTAAATTAGTATTATTCATGTAAAACTCCCTTTATGTACGTAGTACGGAGTATATTACACTTCACTTTATTTATCTAAAAGTGATGTTGCAAAAGAAATTTTAGCTTCCATATTAACACATCTTTTTTTTATTATTATTATTATTATTATTATTATTAGAGAGCTTTATTAATGATGAAATCAGAAATTACAAGAAGGGAAAAAAGAAAGAAAAACAACAAACAAAGAACAAAGAAGAAAGAAAAGGAAAGAAAGTTAGAAAAACTAGTCCATATTAACACATCTATAATTAATAGTCAATAATTTTTAAAAATGAACAAATGGAGTTGTGCTTTACTCTAGAGCTCAGATGAAAATATTTGAATATGATTCAATTTAAATCTTTTAATAACTAATATGAAAATATGAACTAGTAATGACCTTATTTGACAATCGGCTGTTAGCTGTTAATTGTTAGCTAATTATGATAGTTGTTTGACAATAGCTGATTGTGTTAACTGTTTTGATTAACTGGTTATATTAGCTTGCTGTCAATAACTGTTTGGTAAAATTAACTGTTTAAGATTAGCTGATAGAGTGTAAAAAGCCGAATAAGAACATTAATACATATTTACAACACATTTATTATTTAAATTAGTCTTTCACCTAAAATCTAATACTCCCTCCGTATTTAAAAGATGGTTGCGTTTGATTATGGCACAAAAGTTAAGAAAGAATTGTAAGGGTAATGCATAATACTATCTCCGTCCCATTTTATGTGTCTTGGTTTGACTTGACACGGTTATTAATGAAGTGGTTGAAAAAGTAAAAGTTGTGGTTGAGGTTTGAGTATAATAAAGTGAAATGGTGTAGACCACATATTTCTTTCCAAAAAAGAAAAGGAGACACTTATTTTGGGACAACCCAAAAAGAAAAGTAGAACATGTAAAATGGGACGGAGAGAGTATATAAAAAGTAGGAGAGAAGGTGAAAAAGTAAAAAAAAAAGAGGATAAAAATTAAAAAAAGAAAGGGTAATTGAATATTTCTAAAGGAAAAATCTACCAAAAATGGAAAGTGTAGAGAACTTTTAAATATATATCAAAAAGGAAAGTGTAGTAAACTTTTAAATGAGTACTTCGCAAATGGAAAGTGTAGAAATTTTTTAAATATATATATAAAAAAAGAAAGTGAGTACTTCGTAATAATTTTTGTTGGCTACCTGCCTACCTGCTTCAAAAAAAGTTTTGTTGGCTACAAGGTAGTATTGGCACCATGTACAAGGTTTTCAACTCCAAATGGAATTTAGAGTTGATGGGTTTGTCTTCACCGACCCACTTTTTGCTGCGCCGCTGGGTTAATATACACCCACAGGCCATAGCCACACATACTATACATATGCTACATACGCCATGAATATATCAGGGGGAAATCGGGGATGTTAATCAAAAGGGAGAAAAAAGCAGAGAGAAAATGGGAGAATCAAAGAGAGAAAATATGGAATTACGATTTTTAAAAATGAAAATAAGATTTCATCTCAAATACAAATAAATTAAATGTGTACGATGGAGTGAGTATGAGTTTATCATACGCATAGCGACAGAATTGAAGGAGAATAACCCAGATGAAATATTGTAGAGGACATAAAAGGAAGAAAGGGATCAGCCGAGGTAAACGCAGAACGCTGCACTCCCAAGCGTTTTACTTTACCGCTGTTTTAGCTCAAACTAGGGCTGGGCGCGGGCCGGGTCGGGGCGGGTAATGCCAAATAAAATGAAACCGCCGGTTCCATTGTACGGGTCGGTCTGGTCCGGGTATTGCAATTTTGAATATAGGAACCGGACCTTACCCGGCCCGTTTGAAACGGATCAATCCGGTTCGGGTTTTTCGGTTCCTGTTTGTATTTCTTAAAAATAGTAACAATTTTTTAAGTTCCAAAAAATTAATAATATGGAGTATAGGGCATTGGAAAATCTCAAAATAACAACATACTCAACAACGTGCACATTTAACACAACTACACAAGTGACATGTCCTAGTCGATAGCTTCATATATTTAAGTTCCAAACATTCAAAGAAGTTCCAAAAATCAGCAACATAATCGCTGTTAGGTTCCCAAATCACAACATCAAAGGTCCAAAATAACAACATAGTAAACCTTCAAAGAGTCCTAAATGACAACTTCAAAATAACAACATAGTTTACCTTCAAGTTTGTTATATTAGTAATATAATTATCACAATTTTACTAGAATAATAATTGAAAGAATGGAAAGGATATGACGCGGAGAGTTTAGTTTTACAAGAAGATAACTAATTTTAAGTTAGACAAAAAAGTGACCGATCTTTCTCCTCCCCATTTCCCCAACCCGTCGATTTGCCCAACTCTGCGCCCTTCTCTCTTCTTCCTTCACGATCGATTTCTGCCCGCCTTGACTCAACTCGCCGTACCTCACTGCCTCGCCACCTCACGTCTCTGCGCCAAGCCTCGCCTCGCCGCCTTGCCTCTGCTCCGATATCATCTTCTTCTCTATCTTCTGCCCGGAATCCACATATGTGGGCCTTGGACTCTGCAAATCTGACTTTCTTCTGTCCGGAATCCGCAGATCTAGTGGTGTGCTTGTAGATGTGTTAGACTACGGGTTGTAGGAGGTCAGGAAAGAAAGTGCAGGGCTGTGGGATTGGGGGCTGTGCGAGAGGTGGAGGCCAATCGGTGATTGTATAGGTATTGGTCGCCGGCGATGGCTGGAGGTGGTGGTGGATTGGCCGGACAGTGGGATGCGGGTAGAACAGGTGGGCTGGGGAGGTGGTGCTTAGGGAAAAGGGTGGCTGCGTTGCCAGATTTGTGGGGTGGTGATGGCCGGGGCACGTGGTGGGCTGTGGTGGATTGTGATGGGATGGCGGGATGGTGAACGGAGAGATTGGTTGCTTGGGCTAGCTAGACAGCGGGACTGTCGTAGTTGTTGTTGTTGGCAGTGTGGCGCCGGATAAGGAGCCGGAAAATTTTACGACGGTCATAGTGACAGGCCGGTGGTTGCCGCCGGAGTAACTTTTGACGGGTGGCGTCACTGAAAATTGGTGTCACTGGGCAGTGACGGTGTCACTGTCGTGTCACTATAGTCGTTGTCACTATGGCCGGTGATGGTCTCAGGCGGCGGCGACGGTCACCGGTGGGAGGTGGTGGCAAGGAAGGTGAATGTCACTGTGTCTCGTGTCACTGTAGCGTGTCACTGTAGTTGTGTGTATATAAGCAAGCTTATCACTTACTAATCACATTCCAGGAATTTTTTAAAAAGGTCACTTTTTTGCCTATTGCCCTTTTATTAGTAATATTCAAGACAAAAGCCCATAATAATTTTAGTAAAGGTTATAGTTGTAATTTTACTAGAATATAATTATCAATTTGTAATAGTTGTAGTAGTCTTATTGTTTCCTATTCTCAAGAGGTTTTCTATTCCTACAGATTTAGGAAACTAGATAAACTAGTGAAACTAACAAAAAATTAACTTCATCCCCACGCATAAAATTGAACTTCGCAAATAATTTAAATTCACCGCAAGGCATAAATTAGTTGTAAATTACTATCCACTATATATAACGGGCCGGGGCGGGTACGTGACATTTTTCGATATTGGAACCGGCCCGGGTCTTTAAAAAAAATTACCCGACCCTACCCGGACCGTTTTTTAACAACAAAAATTGGAACCGGCCCGTTTTGAGAACGAACCGCCATTACCCAGACCGGACCGCGGTTCCAAGACCCGTTTGCCCACCCCTAGCTCAAACAGTTAAATCAACAAGCCATTTACCAAACAATGATATTAGCTTTTTAGATAGTCAAAGAAGCTAAAAATTGGCTGATCAGCCATTTTCCAAACATGACCAATATCTATTACAATGGATTATGTTTGTAGTTTTAACATACATCTTTATTGAATATAGGTTAATATATTCAAAATCTTAAGAAAATACTAATTATTTCTCATTGTGCATAGAAAACTTAATTTTTCCATAGAAAATTATTTTAGTCATGTGACTTGTTGACTATAAATTATGAAGTATATATATCTAGGGTGCGGATCAAGTAAAAATCATTCTTCTCGTAAAAACGGCAAATCGTTTACTTTTTCTCAAATATGATGCACTATTAGGTTTCTATGTTACATTTTTTCACATGGATAATTTTTTTTGACTTATTTACCAAAATGTCACTGCATTTTATATTTAGCATGGCTCGACCAAAGTTTAAAAGTGAAACAGACCATCCTTAAAAATAAAGTGAACGGTTTGTGGGTTTCAAGGAAAGTGAGCAAACAAAACTTTGTGTACGCGATACTGTACACCAATACTTGCACATATACTCCATAAATAACTAGAAGATGGCAGTAAATACTTGCACATATACTCCGTAAATAACTTAGAAGAGGACAGTAAATATTGTCATATTACTCTTATTTCGGGAAGAAAAACATAGGAGTCTTATTTTGAAATTCCAAAGTCTGTTTACTCCTATTTTGTGAAATCTCCCAATCAAAAAACACTATTTATAAACATAAAAAACCGACGAATGTGAACTACGATATATACAAAGACTTCCCTTGTTCATGCACTTGTGGAATTTTTATTTGCATCATTTGAGGTTTTCTTCAGGCTGCATTGACATTAGACGCTTACGTCAATTCAGTGATATCTTCTTAAACCTGAAAGTTCGGTATAATGGACATGGATTATGGTATGGTATAAGAGGAAAGGGATACACAACTTTAGAAAGTCGAAACAAATTATGTTAGTCATGAAAAAAAAGGCAAGGCAGCCCACTACACATTGACACGGGCGAGAATCCAGGGTCCCAACACATTGGCAAATCTTCAGGGTAAATGATTAAACCTAGCTGATCAAGTGATAGTTTTTATGGACTGGTGAACATTTTACTACATTCAAAATGGGAATAACCTGACTGCTAAATTACCAAAACTCAAGTGACTTGAATATTTTCAAAAAGTTAAACAAACAAAATAACAAAGATTATTCCAAATGAGAAGTTTTCATACTCAGCAAACATATTTACAGAGGTCAGCGCCAAAAACCATGAACCGCACATAAAACATTGACAAAGTTTGGTGTTAGTGAGTGCCCAGACATTGCGTATTGCCACAAAAAGTTCACTCCAAATGAAAGGTTTGCTGAGAAGTGATTGTAACCGAGGCATCCCAAAACAGATTTGAGTAGGCTGAACATATACAAATGAAGTCTGAAATGAAGAAAAAGAAGTACAATTTAGATCAGATATGACAAAAGAACGATAGATTGATTCTTGATCAGCGTACACACGCTACCAAATCTTTTTATATTCAAACGTCATAACATTCTTGGATTGTGTTCAGGATGTGACCTGTTTTCAATGAATATGTGCTTTTATAGAAATAATAATAATTTTACTTTAAGAAAATAATGAACAAGAGACGTTTGGCAAGGGAATGAAAAACACAAGTTTTTTAATTCCCCAAAATAAATTTTTATGCTTATTTCAGAAGGCACTGGATTGAGGCTTTTAAAAGGAAAAAGAAAAACACACTTGGTGTTATAAAAACGCTTATAGCATTAGTCAACCCCAACAGGCTCTTTTATTTAAATCCTGTACCTTTTGAACCCAGTAGTGCTTTTGAATGCAGAGAGTCATCAGCCTCACTTAAAGAAACACAAGAAGAACTACTCCACAAAGTCAAACGAGTCAATGGAATCCAACTCTTTTGGATTATGAACAAGGCGCTCAAAGATGCAACAGTGCTTTGGATGCTGAACGATGGCTTCCAATATCTTATCTTCGGACCCCAGAATGTCTTCTTTGCTGCTGCTACAAGGAACCTGCTCGTCTGCAGATGTAGAAAAGACCAACTCGGATATGAAGTCCTTCTTGGCCTGCCACGCAAACTTCTTAGCCTCCATTGTGGATGAAATGAGGTGATAGACGTGCACGATCTTTGTCTGCCCAAGCCTGTACGCCCTACTCAACGCCTGCCTCTTAACAGAAGGATTCCACACCACATCAAGCAACACAACTCTAGAAGCCCCCACGAGGCATATACCTTCTGAGCATGCCTTTGTTGATGCCAAAAGCACTTTTGCTTCACTTTTGGGATTATTAAACGTGTTCATACATGCTTGACGGTTTTTTGAATGGATATCCCCATCCATATACAAAACTTCTCTTCCTTCAACCCAATTGAAGACATATTCCAGCTGTTTCTTGATAAGTTCCATTGGGGCAAGAAACTGGCTGAAGACTATAACTTTCTCACTGTGTAAATCACTTAACCGTATTAAGGCAAAGACAAATTCTGTCTTTACTCCGGCATCTGGATCTAACTCAAGATCTTCCACCTCATTCCTATACTCAGAGAAGTCCGGAACGTCTTTGACCAGTGAAGGGTGAACAGAGATCCGAGTCATCAGATAGTCTTCCTCGAAGAATTTCTTCTCTGAAATCAGAGAAAACATATTTTGTTGCAGAGTCGTTGGCTTCAAGAAAATCAGGTTGGACCTTAAGCCGGGAAGACGCTCTAAAAGTATAGTTCCCTTGTGTACATGGACTAGTGGGGCAATAATGCTCTTAAGCTCCCTGACATCAATATTTTTATCCTTCCCTATAGAGCTAGTAAGGCGATCCCATATTTTTTTCCCAGAATTCCTCCTCTGCACGTATTTCGGGCAAACGAGGCACAAAGTGTTATACAGCTCGTCAAAATTGTTCTGGAAAGGAGTTCCAGACAGGATTACTCTCCGTGTCGTTTCTAGTCTTGACAAAGCATTCCAAATGAGGCTGTCATCGTTCCGTGGGGTGTGCCCTTCGTCAAGCACTACTAGGCTGGGAACTTTAAGGAGAATCTTCCTCACCCTCTCGTCATCATCTTCATTCTCCTTGACCCTTACTAGCTGCTCAAACAGCCGGTACGAAATTCCCAAAATGCCTGAACCCTTTGCCCAAGAACACAACTTGAGCATACGTTTGGATTCTATTCCTTTGGGTTCGTTCGGAAAACCAAATCCTGTCCCGTTTTCATTTCCTGACAGGGATGGGTTGTTCACATTGTGGAAGGGAACATCGACCTCCCACTTTCTGAACTCCTCTTCCCACGTGAGAAGCATGCTCCGTGGAGCTATTATTATTGGACGGCAAGAGGGGAAGAGTTTCATGAACGAAAGGAGAAACGTTATGGTGAGGCGGGTTTTACCGGTACCAGGTGCGTGTGAGATTATGCAACCATTCCCACCATTGGACTGAAGCTTCTGCAGGTTCTCAATGTGAATATCACCGGCAATGTTCCTCCACAGGAACTCAAACCCCTCACGTTGATGTGGATACATTGCTTCTTTAGTACCCAGAGGAAGGACGTCCCATACCGTCCCTCCTCCATGGATAGATAAAGTGCATTGAGGGTTTCCAGCACCACCAGAAAATGGGAGGTCTTCAGTTGAGAGAAGATCTAATCCACCATAGAATTTCGTGTATTGCCTCACTCCTGTTTTAGTAGCCTGCGCACACAATTTGTAAAAATGAACCTATTATAATTACTTGAACATTGACCAGATATCTCTTCTAAAATTAGGATGCCACCTGTGTGAGGTAATCAAGGAAACAATCATATCTGATGGTAAATGCTAAATCTACGGAAGGTAAAGCAAACTATTCTAATCAGTACTTACTGAAGTAAATGATACCAGTGGGAAGCCAAACCATTCATACCCTTAGCAACAATTTCGCTCAAGAACAAAATGCATGTCAATCAAGTAATTAACAACAATCACATCCGTTCTAAATGTGAGCAAACAAAAAAAAAGTAATGTTTTAAGCTTGTTAGTTGTTACAATATATTACTAGTAATATATTTTCCTTTAGAGGTTGTTTGGTAACATTTTCTCATTTTCGGTTTTATGTATTCAATTTTTTCCCTTTTCTGTACTTCTAAAATAATTAACATGCTGGGGAAGTCTGTTTTGTATATGCGGTTTGTATTATGTATTATGAAAACATTACATGCTTTTATAAAGTGTCAAAATAAGAAACATATTCTCCATTTTGACAGAAATGATAAATTCTTGTTTACAACCATTCTTAATACCCTCTGTTTTTTTCTTCAAAAACAAAAACGCTACATTCTTGGACGTTTTCTTTTAGGGAGTACGTATTTTCAAAAGAGTGCAAAAAAAGAAGAGGGAAGATAAAGGCAATAACAAATGACACCTTAGTTTTGAAGAATTAGAAAGCTGAATCAGGACTATTGCTTAAAGTAGTGATGCAATGCATATTAATGATAGTATAGAACCGACTAGCAATGAGTTCATGCAATTCAAACAAACAAGGATGCTAAAAGAGGGCACAGTCAAGCTTCAACTACTTACGAATGAGGGCAGAATGTACTTCCTCTCCCGATGCACAAAGGAACAATACTTGCACATTAGACCTATCTGTTCATCTAAAATGAGCAAGTGTTTCCCCTTTTGGCAGCAGACTTGTGGAACATCATCATCATGCTTTTCTTCAGAACTGCCGCCATCTTCTTCTCTCTGCATATTTAGAAACATAAAATAAATAAAAAATCTACTGTACATGTATAGGTACCAAAGCTTTTCCCAACAGGAAACAAAGAACTATTTATTGTGATTGGTACCAAAGCGTTTCCCTGCAGGAACCAAAAAATTACCCTGTATTTATTGTGTTGGTGATACATAAATAAATAAATATTCTATAAAATGCATGGAATATCTCATTCCACAAAAGCTAAAATCTAGAGTTAAAAAGAGAAACAGCATGCTTAAGAGCTAAAACACCAGAGTATGAACCTACCAAAGCTTGAGTGGTCAAGCTCTCCTTGACTTCCTGAAGACCTGATTCAAGATCCAAAAAGAGGCCTTCAGTTTCTTTCTCTGATTTGCTTTTTTCAGGTGGAGCGGGATCTTCATCCCCAAACCAGAACTTTAGAGGTAAAAGTTTATAAATATTCTCTCGGGAAAAGTGCATATCATTCTTTGTGAGATCCGCATTCCTCCCCCATATAGAGTCAAGAAGTATTTTCTTGAACTGAGGATCTCCCCTCCCGCATTGTGACCTCCTCCATTTACTCAGATGCTTTACTTTCTTCCTATCATGAGCACAAACATTGTTTTTCTTCACGCATTTATCATCTTCTTTGGCCTCAACATCAAATGAAGGCTCAGATTTAGTGCCATCTTTAGAAGCAGGGAGACTGTTTTTAATAAGTTTATTTTCCTTCACTGTAAACTTGGAGGCCAAACATGACCTAAGACGATAAGCAATACTGTCATCGGGTGCCGCCTTACTACCATCATCCCTCCTTGTCATGCATTTGTTTTTAAGGTTTCCCGATTTCTTGTCAATCTTATTCCGTTGATTGAGAACAAAATCTTTCTTCGCAATCCAAGTGACATCATCCACCTCCTCTTCATCAACCATGAGACTAACATTATTACCATTGCTTCCCTCCACTTTCTTATCCGCGTTTTCTGTATTACCGGATAAAAGATCGAGAGATTTACAGAGGAACTCGATGGAATCAAAACAGATATCATTCTTCTCCCTTGCAGCATTACCCATACTGCCCCCAATTTTCAACATGTCTCTACAAGTCACATATTTATCCAAGAACAAAGCATAATCATCATCAGCGTAATCACACTTGTTGTCATTCAACATACCCCCACAGGATTCGTCCCCCCGTTCCTTCCCCGGTTCATGACGGCACCCTCCTTCGTCTCCTAAAGAAACATTATTCTTCCCAATTTTCTCATTCCCCATACCATTTTCCATGTTGTTGGAGGATTTGAGCAGAATTTCACCAACGTCATCATTCTTTTCAGTGACAAATTTCCTCCTCCTTTTCTTAACCTTCTTTAACTCATCATAATCAATGCTACCCTCACTCTCCACCTCCATACTAGCCGCAGTTTTGTCCCTAACATTTACTCCCACCATTCCATCAGGGGATCCATCAACTTCTTCTCCTTCATCACTGCCCACTAGAACTGGAAGGCTGACACCTTTCCCATCAACACCACCCTCCCTACAACCGTGATTGTTAATCTCATTTAGTTTCTTTTTCTTCTTCTCCTCATTCCACTCTCTAGAAAAGTTGCCCCACTGCCTCCTCGTGTATATCCTCCTACCAAAATCCATTTATGTATACCTGAACAAGTAAAAACATGCCACAAAACAATGCACCTATATCAGCCCACACAACATAAATAATACTCCGTAATAATATAATAGAAAGAACAATAAAGTGTCCTATAAGAAGGGAAAATGCTGGAAACAAATATCCCCCAAGAATCATCTCACCACATTATCTGAAGTTCATTATAGCTTAAATGAATGATGGTATTTGAACTGAAACTCGTTTTCAATTGGAAGAGACCAATTCCACAAAAATTATCTCTGCTTTTAAGAACATAGAAACTTCCAAGAAATCGAACCCCATGCACAGAAATCCACAGTTGACACCCAAGCAAGAGAGTTGTAAGAAGTCTTACCGAATGTGACTATGGCAGCAGAGACACACAGAGCATTTTTGGGCGAACGGAGACAGAGTCGACTTTAGCCCAATAGAGGTTTTTAATACTCCTCCCTTTCAAAAAGCTTCCCTAAAAGCTTTCCCTAAATTTTTCCTCAAAAAAAAAAAAAAAAAAAGCTTCCCTAAATTGATTTTTTTTATCAATCTAATCAACTTTAACCAATATAATTTTTAATACAAAATTATTTTGAAAGTGAAAATTATTATTAAAATATATTTTTTATTTAAAATATTTTTATAAAAGTATAAAATTTAAAAATTTATATAAATATATAATGCATAAAATTACTGTCCAAAATTTACCATCATTGACCTATAAACTTAATATGGTTAATTTTTTCGGAATGAAAGTCGAAACTGTTAGCTTTAAGTGGTTCGAAAAATCTTAAAAGGGAAATGGCAATAGCCATTTGAAAAAAAACTAAATACTTCATTTAGTTTCATTTGATGGCTGTTATGCCTAATTAATTTTAAAAGATACAATCTTTTTTAAGATGTTACTCAGTAAGCTTTTAAAAAAAATTGAGAAAACTATCATAGGCCCTCGTACTATAGCAAAAATTAGGGGTGGGCAATTGGTTTACGGTTAGGATTTCTTCGGTTTCATTTTATTCGGTTTGGGAGAATTAGTACCAAACTTAAATCTTTTGAGTTTCGGTTCAGTTTCGGTTTGAGGTTTAGTTTGCCAAAGTAAAAATTATTAAATTCAATTTAGTCCGATTTGATTCGATTTCTTATGTTTATTATTTTATTTGATCAAGTTCTATATTTTACAATTAGAACATGACAATAGTAGTCCATCTCATCTTCTTCTAATTATTATTTAAGTAAAAGATAGTAAAATAATAATAAAATATTATAAATTAACATCTAATTTTTCTTACCATGATGACATTAAAACTTCTATCTTTTCGATCACTTGAAAGAAGATTCAATTCTCACAAAAAAATATATATATTTGATTAGCATTTACAATACTACGTATCACATAAAATATTCAAAGAAAACTAAATGATCGAGTTAGAGGTACAATGTTGTAATATTCACAATTTTATCCAAACGAATCATGTAAAAACTATAAATGCAATATATTATTGTTATCGTCAAACTTCTTTTCATACAGGTAGAGTACAAAACATAACTTTTACAAATATGTCGTATTAGCTAACTTTGTCATAATGAATGTAGGAAATGTGTAAAAGAAGTTAAAATGATATATGCTAAACATGTATTTTTCATGTCTAAATTATATAAATACAATATATATCTACTATAAAATATAAGCGGCCAAGGGAGTTAGATGGTCGTTTTTCCGTGTGAACAGTCCTTTGCCGATTAACGCCGTTTGCCCCTTCCCCCAATGAAGTGAACCGACAATTCTTTTCCGATTCATTCGCTGCTTCTTAGGGCGAGAAGCTTTCCCCAAAAATTGATGTTATACTTGATGCCTGCGCCCATCTCTTTTGTTCACTCGACGCCTGTGCGGCAGCCATGCCGCCGACGGAGGGAAACGGATCTGTGGCCACCCAGTTGAAGACAACTTATGCATCGGCGGTAAGGGACCCCACCCCAAGCCAACGATTGTGAGTACGTTTCCCTCTCTGGTCACCCCCCTTCCCCCGATTCGGAAAGCCTTTGAAGCTGTACGTTTCGCACATCCATATTCAGTAGGCTTGCTTAAATCGAATTTCCTTTTGCTTAATTTCGAATCGGATATCGATTTTCGTAGATTGTGGGAAAAAACCACCTGGGATTTTTATGGGTTCAAGATGGTGGTCACCAGATGGACTTCGTCCTTCTCGGGCGACAGCGACTTACCCTTTGCTCCCGTTTGGATTGCCCTTGAAGGGCTTCCAGTTCACCTGCACGATGTTAGGGCCTTAAACACTGTTTCTAACCTTCTGGGGAAACCTATTCGAATAGATACTCCTACTGCCAGGTTCTGCAGTCCTTCTACTGCTCGTATGTGCATTGAAATTGACATTTCCCAAAAGATTCAGGAAAACATCTGGATTGCAAATGGGTCGAATGGCTATTTCCAATCCATTTTGTATGAAAGATTGCAGGTATACTGCCTTATCTATTCTCGATTTGGTCACTCACTCTCAGAATGTCCCATAAATGACAAATCCTCTTTTGGGAATGGGGATTCTCTCATTCCCCCCCAAAAAAAGGTGATCTTGGACACTTCAACTACTACTGAAATTTGTGATGATCTAAATGTTTTAACAAACTGTGATGCTCCAATTGTTGCTGTAACCCCTGTGGTTACAATAGCAAGTAATGCCCCTGTTATTAAATGTGATGTTTTCCCCTGTGCTGATATTGGTTACGCTGCTGCCCCTCATATTTCTTTGGTTGCTTCAGAACAACAAGACCCCCCCCCCCCCCGTGATACTGATGTTTACATTGATGCTTCCGGTTCACTAGGTGAAGCCCCTGTAATTGAAGGTTTTGAATACCTTGCTAACTCAGCTGATGCAGCAGAAGCTGTTGTCCGTTTAGATGCTCGTGAGGCATGTACTTCTGGCAACACTGCCAGTAATAGAATACTTGATGCTCAGTTACTTGTCCCTATGATTTTTGAGGTTCCTGTGGATGCACAGGTTTACACACCTGCTGATAACCAGGTTCCTGGGTCTCCTACTGCCCCCTGTGAACTTTAAGTCTCAGTCTGAAGCTCCGGTCATTTTTGAGACCCCTGTTGGCCCCATTAATGACCCAATAACTGACCTGGAAGCATTTGACCGAGAGGAACCACCGGTGGCTACTTGTAAAAAGGTGGTAACCGAGGGAGTTCAAACTATACGTGCAGGCCCTGATCTTGGAATCCCGAATGATGCTCAATTTGGAAATGAAGAATAACTTTCTGATCCATCTTTAGCAATTAACATTGTTGATACTACACTTGAACCACCCCGGTCCAATGATGATAATATATCTGAGGACACCCCTTTATTACTAATTTTTTACATTTCATATAATAAATTGTTTACATTTCATGTTTACACCATCATATTCCAACATGAAAAGTGGAATAATTTTATTTTTTATCTTGGAAAAATATCCTATCCACTCTTGCCTTGAACTGAATTTAATTAATTTAACCCATGTCTTCTCCATGTCATGTTTAGTTCAAATTCAACATGTCCATGTTCTAAATACTGGCTTTGGGGGCCTGTTCACACTAGAAATAGAAATATACTAAATAGAAGTACCAAAGTAGAGGTGAGCTCGATATATAATAATAGAAGTGTTCTGGTAGGAATTAGCACTATAATATGTGTCTTGATTATAACTCCAGGGATTTGACACTTTTTTTTGGTTCACTGTGGGCTGCTTAGAATTGTTCCTTGGTATTGATTTATTTAAAATCGTACTTCTTGTTAACTAATTTGGAATAAGGCTGATGAAAAAGCTTAATCAAAGTAATTCCGTAAAACTCTTGGTTATTTCATATATAGAAGTTATTACTTGAACTCTAAGCACATTTAAAACTTTAAATTTTAGTTTAAAATGGTTTTGGTAGTTTTGCTCGGTTCTTAGATTCTAACTTGGTTATAGGTAAAAACATTTTCTTTATATTCTATGCCTGCAATAGAGTTACTGTCAAAAGGCTAATTTTAGCAGAATTTTAGGGTGTTTTTGCATTCGCTATTGTCATTAACTATTAAGGGAGTCAAATTTTGTATGTTTTTAGCTTGAAATGGAGTCTTCTCTATCTTTTTATATTACTTGCAACGCACTAAGTTTTTGTAAATATATTTGGATCCTTGTTGTGTTTTGGACCTTTTGGTTGTTACTTTTGCATCCTTGTTGATTGTTGATTATTTTGTTCCAACAACTACAAACATGCACAACTGTTTGCCCTTTTTGCTTATGACCAAGGCATGGCCATTGCTTAAATTCTCGTTTCCTTTTGTTACTTTGGATTGGCATTCCCCATTTCAATCTTTTCACCTTTAGGCGGTTGATTGCTCTTGCTATTTTAACATGTTTTTCTCCATTTTTCAGTTTGTTTTCGAATATTGGGCATGGATATCGCGCAAAGCGCGTTACCGCGCTAGTATATATATATATATATATATATATATATATATATATATATATATACACACACACACACACACACACACACACTACCTCCGTTCTTAAATAAATGCAACACTTTGACTTTTACACTATTCACATGTTCTACTTTGACTACGTTTTATTTATTAATGTAATAAAATTTACTTTATGAAAAAAATATTGTTAAACTTGTCTCATTGTAAATTTTCATAATCTAATTTTTTTAATTTTTTTACTAATACAAAATCATTTATATTAATGGTCAAAGTTGTGTCTCGGCAAGTGTGAAATGTTGATCGTTGCATTTGTTTAAGAACAGAGGAAGTATATATATATATATATATATATATATATATATATATATATATTGATGGATAGTGTACCCGGGGGGGGGGGGGGGTAGCTTATCCGAGGGATATTATAAGAAATATCTAGAGAGAAGTCGGAGCAAACCAGTAAGAGAGAGAGAGTCAGGTATATTAAATGAACTCGATGTCGGTTATAGAGGAAAAGGGGCTGCTATTTATAGCAGCCATTAATGTTATACGCGTATGATAAGTCCGTATTTAGACACGCATTCGATGCGTGTTCGGGTCGGATTTTGATGGTTTTCCTGGCTTTAAGGCGTTGCAAGTCTCAATTTTGGCTCAAGTTGTGTTTAGCAGGCGTTGGATCGAGTTTCATTGCATTTGGAGTTGATTTGAAGAAGTTAGAGTCCGGCAATCGGCGCTTAAGAAGCAATCGGACAGAGTTTGGAAGCATTCGAAGAAGATTTGAGAGATTTTGGAGGTCATCGGGGGATTCACGACGAAATTCTGATGAAGAAAGAGCATTTGGATCGACCTCGTAGACATCCGGGAGCGTTTGGAGCGAGAAAACGAAGAAAAAGTGAAGAATAAGGTCAGGCACGGTCGTGCCTGGAGTTAGGCACGCCGTGCCTGAAGTGAAATATTCCTGGGAGCTACTGGAGGCCAGGCACGGTCGTGCCTGGCAGCTAGGCACGCCGTGCCTGGACGCGAAATTCGGCCTTCTTCCGTAGGCACGGTCGCAGGCACGGTCGTGCCTGGCACCGTGCCTGGCCGCGATCTGTCCTAATTCGACCCGAAATCATTGTTTTCTATAAATAAGGCCTCCATACCCCGTTTTGGGGGTTACGAACTTTGGAGAGAGGCCTAGGGACGAGTTTTACCTGTGTTTTTACGTTGTTTAATCCAAGAACCTGGGATTCTTTGTAAGTTCAATTCTTTAATTAATGACAATTATTTCTATTCATCCCAATTCTTTTGATTCGTCAATTATGAGGCGTGAGTAGTTTAATTAGGGATTTGGGGTTGATGAAGGGGTTAATCATGATTGATGGCTAGATTCTTGTCGGTTTAATTGCATGAATGTCGTTTAATTTGTGTTTGAATAATTTAATTGATATCTCTTGTAACCTAGACTGCAGCTAGAATTACAATTGCATGTAGAATGAATTAAGAGAGATCTAATTTGTTCTAGGACACATTCACACACACTTAATCGTTCGCTAAGAGATTAGTAGCGATTAAGGGGCCGTAAGCTCGCTCGTCTTGGCAATAATTTAGGATCCTGTCGCATGAGAGATCAGCCTGGTCCCCTAAATTATTGTACTCTACGCCGCGAGAGCAGTAAGAACTTAGTAATGATTAGCTAGGCTCAATTAAATTAAATTCATGTGATTAGGCCTGTTCTGCCGGAAATCTGGTTAACCCCGGAATCAATTCCTGTTCCCTTAGTCGTTAATTAAGGAAAACCAAATCTTTTTATTCGCTCATTAGCATTAGTTTTATTTCAATCAATCAACCAATCTCGCACAATTGCACTTTTATTTTATTTATTTCTTTTTAATCGCTAAAGTTTAATTAATCTTTATTTCCCTTTTGTCCGTCCCTGTGGAGACGATACTCGTACTTTCAACCACTTTACTACATCCTTTTTAAGTGCGAGAAAACACACATCAGTTTTTGGCGCCGTTGCCGGGGACGGTGTCGGATTTAAGGGTTAATTAATTTTAGCGACTTGTTTTTAGTATTTCGTAGGATTTTTGTCTGCTAACCTTGCAGGTCAGATCTGTTTATGCATACACGTTCAAAGAAGGGAGAATCACTTGTCCCTCTTAATCCTGAGATTGAGAAGTTTGCTAGACAGAACCGCAAGGTTTTTCTTGAGAAGAACGCAACCATGGAACCTACATCATCTGGAATTGCTGGGACGTCTGAGGTCCAAACCACTTCTGGTAACCTTGATTTTTATGTCAATACCTCTCCCCAGTCTTCACCGCCTATTTCACCTAGAAATTACTCGGGATTTCAGAATTCCCGCACACCACTTTTTCCTCAAAATCAGGCCACGTCCCAAATCAACATGACTCCGCTTTATCAACTCTTCCAAAATACCTCTACTGCTCCCGAAACCATTTTTCAAAATCAAACATACGGGATGCAAGGTATTGGGCGAAATAATCCACTCTTTCAGCCCAGACAGAACCAACCGCCAGTCACACAAAATCCACCCCTTACTCAGCCACAAAATCAGCCCTTCCAACCCCAATTTCAACAATATCATCAGCCCCAAGTTCAGCCCCAAGCACAGTCAAACATAGCCCGTCCACATCCTATAAGACCACAACCGGTTCATCAGCCGAGATATCAAGCTCCTCCATATCAAAACTATGTCCCACATAACAACCCGCTTTATCAAGGAGAGACCATTGCAGATTTCCTCACTCCGGACATCACAGAGTACGACAGCATCCAAGTGCAAGGAATTACTGCACCTCGCTATGAGATCAACCCAGCGGTGATCAACATGGTGTCCAATAATCAGTTTGGAGGGAGCCCTACAGAAGATCCAGTGGCACACATTACAAAATTCTTGAGGATGTGCCAAACCTTTAAGATCCCCGGGCTAGATGATGATCAGGTACGGATGCTTTTATTCCCTTTCTCATTGAGGGACGATGCGCAGAGGTGGTTGGATAGCAACCCACATCACCATATTCAGACATGGGATCAGTTGCACAAGTCCTTCATCAAGGAGTATTTTCCGACATCAAAGGCAATAAAGTTGAAGAGGCAGCTGCAGGATTTCAAGCAAGGTTCTTTGGAGACATTGGCTGAGGCATGGAAGAGATTCAAAGTGCTAAGAAGAGCTTGCCCTCAAGGCAAGATGACTGATAGTGAGATTCTATCTTGTTTCTACAGCGGAATCAGCGATGAAGGGAAGATGATGCTTGATGCTTCGGGTGGAGGAGCTTTTCCTCAGTTGCCATCTGAGGTAGCAGAAGAACTAGTGGAGAAGATAGTTTCTAATAATGCTTCATGGTATGGCTCTCGGGACACACCTCACCAGAAGGCCCCGGGCTTGTACGAGATCAGTGATAATTCTGCCCTTTCTGCGAGGGTAGATGCTTTGACTAGCATGATTCAGAAGCTTGCTACCAGTGTGGAGGATAATCAAAAGAAAACGAATCTTGCTCTATCGGTGCCTAGTGTTAATATGGTAGCCCCCGGTCCTATTAGTCCCTCTTGTACCATTTGTGGGGGTCTCCATTCGCCTCATGAATGCACTATGATGACACACTTGGCAGCCCCTGGAGTAGAGCAAGTTGACGCAATGTATTACCAGCGACAGGGCTACCAAAATCAGCCCTACGGACAGCAGCAGCAAGGAAATTACGGGCAAGGAATTCAGAAGCAATCTAGGAACTATAATCAACATCAAGCATCTCAGTCAGTGCAAGAGAGTTTTAAGAGAGAAACAGAACAAAGATTTTCTGGCATAGAGGAAACACTCAAGAAGTTGCTGCAAATTCAGCAGCAACAAATGCAATCTCAACAACAAGCAGATTTGAGGATGCAGCAGGCTGACTCAAGGATGCAGAACATGGAGACTCAATTGGGGCAGATCTCAAGGGCTTTGTCTGAGAGGCCTCTGGGATCCCTCCCTAGCAATACCGAGCCAAACCCAAGAGAACATGTTCATGCAGTCACCTTAAGGAGTGGAAAAGAATTAGAACCTGCTGCCACGGCAAAGAAGTCCGAGGAAGTTAAAGATGTACCTGCTGCCCGGGAGGAAGAAAAAGAGAAGGAAGAGGAGAGAGAGGTGGCAGTTGCACCAAAACAGCCCGTTCCCATCAAAAATTACACCCCTCCTCTCCCCTATCCGGCGCGATTGACTAGGAAGAATGATAGTCACCAGTTTGGTCATTTTCTGAAACTCATGAAACAAGTCCAGCTCAACATTCCATTCGTGGATGCACTAGCACAGATGCCGAAGTACGCCAAGTTCATGAAGGATTTACTCACTAACAAAAGGAAGTTGGAAGACGCGTCAACGGTAAGGCTTAACGTGGACTGTTCAGCAGTGATTAGAAGGGATCTACCAGAGAAGCTTAAGGATCCAGGTTCTTTCACTATACCTTGTTTAATAGGAGATCTTACTTTTGATAGGGCCTTAGCTGATTTGGGTGCAAGCATTAATTTGATGCCATATTCCTTGTATGAGAAGCTTGCACTCGGTCCACTTAAACCAACGCGTATGTGTATTCAGTTGGCTGACCGTTCAGTCAAATATCCTAAAGGTATTATTGAAGACGTGTTGGTTAAAGTGGACAAGTTTATTATTCCTGTAGGCTTCGTTATTTTGGACATGAATCAGGATCGTGAGGTACCTTTAATTTTGGGCAGACCATTCTTGGCAACTGCCCGAGCGCTTATTGATGTTGGAGACGGTAAGCTTGTCCTCCGTGTTGGGGATGAGACTGCCACCTTTGATATGTCCAAAATAATGAAGAGGCCCTGTCAGGACAGTGGAGAGTGTTTTTATGTGGATGATATTGATTCTATGGTGGAGGATTGCATACCTAACATGCTTTCCAAGGAAGCCCCGTTTGATATTTTGTTGGAAGAGAGTATTTCAGCAGAGGATCTTGAGCCCCTCCCTAGCTTTGATTGTCTTATGATAAGTGGAGGGGAGGATTCAAGTGATGCTAGTTCTGAGCGAGAGACGCGAGGTGATTTAAATGAGTATGATTTTATTGATAATAATCCTGACCCCCCTGTCATTTTTTCACCCGAGCTTGAGCCATCCCAAAATTTTACATGGTTTAATTTACTTAGTGAACAAGGGGAAGCTCTAGCCCGGAAGATTTTTGACAAGGAAGAGAATTGCCCATTCGTTAAACCATTCTTCGCTAAATGGCCGGATAAAGGCCACGATCCATTCTGTTGCTTTACGGGTAACCCTGAGATGCGTAATTGTTTTCATGAATTTAAGGTCTTACGCCATCTCGGGGCATTTGTTGATAAGAGGTTTGATTTGTGGAAGACAAATTTTCTGAGCGGAAGTGTTTTTGACTGAGTTTTTGAGTGCGTAGTTGCGTCGGGCAAACGACGTTAAAAATAGCGCTTCTCGGGAGGCAACCCGAGCTTAATTTGTGCTTTGTTAGTTTAGTTTTACTGCTTTTCAAAAAAACCCACAAAAACCACAAAAAAAAAAAAAAAATTCGAGGCAGGCACGGTCGTGCCTACCTTCAGGCACGCCGTGCCTGAAAGGAAAAAACGAGGAATAGGCTACTGGGAGCCAGGCACGGTCGTGCCTGGCAGCTAGGCACGCCGTGCCTGGCTTATATCGCGAAACATGGCTACTGGGAGCCAGGCACGGTCGTGCCTGGACGTTAGGCACGCCGTGCCTGATCGATTTTACAAAAATAACCCGCGACTTAAAACACCTAAACCCAGCCCTGTTCTCCTTCTTTCCTACGCGACCCAAACCGACCCCCTTCCCCTCGATTCCTCTTCCTCGAAGACGCCACGAGCCAACGACGAACCCGCTCACCACCGCTCACCACCACTCACCACCGCAGCACCGGCGACCGCCACTACTCCGACCGAGCCCCTTCCTCTCCCCTCTCTCTTCAATCCAGGTACCTTCTTCTTCTCTCTTCTTCTTTCACCATTAATGGAGGAATTTCAAGCTTTGTAAAATCCGAAAATTGCATGTGCTTGAATGTTAGGGATTTTGATTTCCATGTATCAATTGAGGCTTGTGTTGTTACTATTGATGTTTTTTTTGTTGATGAATTTGCCTCTTTTGATTGAAATCCCTAATTTTTGAGCTAATTTTGCCAATTTAGGGTTAATTTTGATGAATGTTTGAAAATTTGGGGATTTTGTGCTTGTTGCTTAAATTAAGATTGAACTGTTGATTGAGATAATGTGTAATTGTTGTTAAGGCTATTTGAGCACAAATCCCCAATTTTTGGGCCAAATTCTGTCTAATTTGAGAATTGTGAGTTTTTCCCTATTTTGATTTTTTAATTCTTTTGGGAAGAACTCTATTCTGAAAACATTGTTGGGATGAATGAAGCTTGCTTGTGACCTTGTTTATACCGTGTGTCGTTGAAAACTTGAATTTTATTCAAAGAACCTTTCTTTGATAAAAATTCAAACTTTTCAACTATTCTGGTTCAACTATTCTGGTTAAACTTGGGTTTTCTTTTGGCATATTTTGATGTTGGCGGATCATTGTTGCTGACGGGGCTATTCTTTTCTGTGCCTAATTCTAACCTCTTGAAGCCCCGTTGGAATTCTTTTGTTTTCACTATTTTTGCAGATGGCTCGCACAAAGAACTCCACACGCGCTTCTCACACCGCAGTTGCTAGCTCTAGCCGCTCACAGGGCACACGAGGCGGCCGCTACCAGCCCCAGTTTGACACAGAAAAGGAGATGCTGACATACCTAGAGCTGATGAAGAAGAAGGTGGGTACGATGTACCACCCAGATGAGCCCACACTGATGGCAGCGGAGCCCACACTGAGGGATGAGGTGATGCACTTGATCAGGAGAGGTTGGTGGCAGCATTTATTTTTCGGCATCCAAGAGCCGACTTTCAAGGAAGTCACGTGTGAGGTGTTAGCCACAATTGAGCTCCCAAAGCTCATACCGGAGAGGGACTATCAAAAAAGGGGAATAAGGTTCCAAGCCTTTGAAGACAAGCTGGATACTTCGCTTAGTCAGATTGAGCGCTTTTTGGGTTTTGATGATGTTGAGGTAGGACAACGAGACGAGATTGGCCTTTGTGACTTCCCCCCGCATGTGAACAGACAGGCCTTTTGGGAATCGATTAGTAGAGGGGGCAAGACTTACAAGCCCCGAGAGACCCCAGCCACACTTCTTTATCCCCGGAAGTTCCGAGTTATCCACGCACTACTTGCTTCTACAGTGACCGGGAGGGCCGAGGTTGGGGCCAAGGTTTCTACCACTGACTTATTATGCCTCTACTGCATGGTTCATGACAGGAAGCCCTGCATGGGCTCTATCATTGCTAGCCTCTTCCATCGCCAATCCACAAACCACATTCAGGCCCTATATTCCGGTCCATACATTACACGTCTTCTGCGAGGGATGGACTATGGAGATCAGTTCCGAAACATGGAGGTTTCTTCTAGTTTTCTTCCGCTCACCATACTTCCGTCCATGAATACCGGACTTGGGGCTAGACTTCAGCGGGAGGCTGACCGCGCAGCAGCAGCAGGAGGAGGACAGCAGGTAGATGATGATGCTGATGATGATGACCATGATGACGATGATGATGATGTGGAGATGGAGGCAGCTGCTCACGAGACCCCATACGATGCACCCCCCTATGGCACAGCTTTTCCTGATTCTTGGGCGGGGATGCATGCGCATCAGGATGCCGTGTATCGGCAGTTGTCCGCTGAGCAGCATGAGAGATTTGATCAGATGCGCTTCGAGCAGCAGGACTTCTACAGAGAGATGAGGGAGGACCAGGCACTTCATTACACACAGCTCCAGTCTCAGTACACTCAGATTGATGAGAGACTCACTTCTATGGAGACTAGCTGGAGCTCGTTCTTTGATGCATATCCACCGCCACCCCCTCCCGAGTATTAGATTTCATTAGACTGTCTGCCGCTAGCATTTGTATCATGATATTGTTGGATGACTGTACCGTAAACACTATCACACTCACACTCTCACTACTGCACTTAACTCTTTATATTTTGCTATGCTTTGTGTTCATGATGTGTTGCAGCTTAAATGACTGATGTGCCGTGCGAATCAAGACCCAGTTTTGTTCCTGACCGACCAACGCGACAGGGGAGTTTCCATGATTCTTTGAACTCGATGCGTAATGTTAACTTGAGTTATTTTTTTGAGCACGCGTGACCCTTTCCTCTTTACCCCTAGTACATAATGCATTTTTGGTCATCGAGGGCGATGCCAAAGTTTAAGTGTGGGGGAGTGAATTGGGCATTCGGGCAGTAGTTGTCACATGTGATTTGTTAGAGCTAGCATGCGCAGGTGTTGGTTGTATATTCATAGGAAATTCATGCAAAATTTTTGAAAACTTTTCTTTAAACTGTGTCTTTGTGGGCTGGCTAGCGTTTTGACTATGTTTTTAGAACATCTTTGAAGTGTTTAGGCTTAAATTGCTTGCACTATAATCTAGTTGTTGAAAGGATGAAGGCATTAGTCACCCATTGAATTAATCCATTAATCATCCACCCCACCTGAAAAATCCTTTAGGAGAAGCCATTTTGAGCCTGATCATTCTTTGTTACCCAATTAATTAAGCTCCATAGCCAAATGGCCTGTTTTCTTTACCCGTGAGTATTTCTGACTTAGTCTTGATGTTTAGGGAATTAAGGGATTAATTTGCTAAGTTTAGGGAATTTGTGTATGAGCCATTTTTGGCACTGTTCCTATGCCCCAAATAGGGTAAGAGCAGTCACTTTTTAGGAATTTGATATTTTCGAGGATTGCATTGTAGGCATGGATTCACCTTGAATAATTGAACTTTAATTGCTAATTTTCCTTGGTGAGGCTGAGATTAGAATGGGGTAATGTCTAGTAAAAATCTGAAAATTGAAAAATTAATATAGCTAGACCTCTTACTTTTCAAAAAAGAGAATGGGAACCCCGGTCAAAAAGCGTAAGATGAGACTTGGGTATCTTTCGAAAGAAACGGCGTTCTCATGCCAACATGACAAGGAAAACTAAACCATAATTAATGAACTTGGAGGCTATTGAAAAATTAGCTTTAGTCCTCCGCGTACTTCAAGTATACGTTAAAAGCACAAATGTGCCGAGACGGTTTAGCTTAGTGGTACACCATGTCTGCTCTTTGCATAGGTTTAAATGATTGTTCCTAATTTGTGGCCTACTGAGTTCCTTGTTCCTAAAAATAGCCCTGAAGTTCCT